>CAKNXH010058442.1:0-54717 GCA_932178445.1 Andricus quercusramuli | reverse complement strand
AAAAAGTTCCCAAATTTGACTTAAAAATTGGAAAATTTTGATTCATTGGTATATTCACATGTAAGTCAGTACAAGGGGATTAAGAAATTCCAAAATTCGACTTAAAAATTTGAAAATTTTAATTCGTGGGTAAATTCCTATTAACTCTGTACGAAGAGATTAAGAAGTTCCAAAATTTGACTTAAAAATTGCAAAATTTTAATTCATTGTTAAATTTCTATCAACTCAGTACGAGGGGGTTAAAAAGTTCCAAAATTTGACTTAAAAATTGGAAAAATTTTAATTATTGGGAAGATTTCCATGGAATTCAGTACAAGGAGATTAAAAAGTTCCAAAATTTAACTTAAAAATTGGAACATTTTAATTCATGTCTATATTTACATGTAAGTCAGTACGAGGGAATTAAAAAATTCCAAAATTTGACTTAAAAATTGCAAAATTTCAATTAATGGGTATATTTACATGTAAGTCAGTACGAGGGGACTAAAATGTTCCAAAATTTAACTTAAGCATTGGAAAATTTTAATGAATGGGGATATTTACATGTAAGTCAGTACGAGGGGATTAACAAGTTTTAAATGTTGACTTAGAAATTGGAAAATATCAATTCATTGGTAAATTTCTATCATGTCAGTAGGAGGGGATTAACATGTTCCCAAATTTGATTCAAAAATTGGAAAATTTTAATTAATAGGTATATTTACATGTAAGTCAGTACAAGGGGATTAAAAAATTTCACAATTTGACTTAAAAATTGTAAAATTTTAATCTATTGGTCAATTTCTATCAAGTCAGTACGAGGGGATTAAGAAGTTCCCAAATTTGACTTAAAAATTGGAAAATTTTAATGAATGGGTATATTTACATGTAAGTCAGTACGAGGGTATTAACAGGTTTTAAATTTTGGCTTAGAAATTGGAAAATTTCCATTCATTGGTAAATTTCTATCATGTCAGTACGAGGGGATTGAAAAGTTCCCAAATTTGACTCAAAAATTGGAAAATTTTAATTAATGGGTATATTCACATGTAAGTCAGTCCGAGGGGATTAAGAAATTCCAAAATTTGACTTAAAAATTGGAAAATTTTAATTCGTGGGTAAATTCCTATCAACTCTGTACGAAGAGATTAAAAAGTTCCAAAATTTGACTTAAAAATTGGAAAATTTTAATGCAGTGGTAAATTTCTATCATGTCAGTACGAGGGGATTGAAAACTTCCCAAATTTGACTTAAAAATTGGAAAATTTTAATTCGTTGGTAAATTACTATCAACTCTGTACGAGGACATTAAAAAGTTCCAAGATTTGACTTAAAAATTGGAAAATTTCAATTCATTGGTAAATTTCTTCATTTCAGTACGAGGGGATTGAAAAATTCCCAAATTTGACTTAAAAATTGGAAAATTTTAATTCGTGGTTAAATTCCTATCAACTCTGTACGAAGAGATTAAAAAGTTCCAAAATTTGACTTAAAAATTGGAAAATTTTAATTAATGGGTATATTTACATGTAAGTCAGTACGAGGGTATTAAAAAATTCCAAAATTTGACCTAAAAATTAGAAAATTTCAATTCATTTGTGAATTTCTATCAACTCAGTACGAGGGGATTAAAAAGTTCCCAAATTTGACTTACAAATTGGAAAATTTTTATGACGGGGTAGATTTCTATGTAAGTCAGTACAAGGAGATCAAAAAGTTCCCGAATTTGACTTAAAAATTGGAAAATTTTTATTAATGGGTATATTTACATGTTAGTCAGTACGAGGGTATTAAAAAATTCCAAAATTTGACTTAAAAATTGGAAGATTTTTATTCATTGATAAATTTCTATCTCAATACGAGGGGATTAAAAAGTTCCAAAATTTGACTTAAAAATTGGAAAATTTTAATCCATTGATATGTTTCCATCAAGTCTGTACAAGGGGATTAAAAAGATCCAAAATTTAACTTAAAAATTGGAAAGTTTTAACGAAGGGATAGATTTCCATGTAAGTTAGTACAAGGAGATTAAAAAGTTCCTAAATTGTACTTAAAAATTGTAAAATTTTAATTCGTTGGTAAATTACTATCAAATCTGTACGAGGAGATTAAAAAATTCCAAAATTTAACATAAAAATTGGCAAACTTTAATTCATTGTTATATTTCTATCAACTCAGTACGAGGGGGTTAAAAAGTTCCAAAATTTGACTTAAAAATTGGAAAATTTTTAATGTTCGGGTAGATTTTCATGTAAGTCAGTACAAGGAGATTAAAAAGTTCCAAAATTTAACTTGAAAATTCGAACATTTTAATTCATTGGTAAATTTCTATCAACTCAGTACGAGGGGATTAAAAAGTTCCAAAATTTGACTTAAAAATCGGAAAATTTTAATTAATGGGTATATTTACATGTAAGTCAGTACGAGGGGACTAAAATGTTCCAAAATTTAACTTAAAAATTGGAAAATTTTAATGAATGGGTATATTTACATGTAAGTCAGTACGAGGGGATTAACAAGTTTTAAATCTTGACTTAGAAATTGGAAAATTTCAATTCATTGGTAAATTTCTATCATGTCAGTACGAGGGGATTAACATGTTCCCAAATTTGACTTAAAAATTTAAAAATTTTAATTAATGGGTATATTTACATGTAAGTCAGTACAAGGGGATTAAAAAATTTCACAATTTGACTTAAAAATTGTAAAATTTTAATCTGTTGGTCAATTTCTATCAATTCAGTGCGAGGGGATTAAGAATTTCCCAAATTTGACTTAAAGATTGGAAAATTTTTAATTTTCGGGTAGATTTTCATGTAAGTCAGTACAAGGAGATTAAATGTTCCAAAATTTAACTTAAAAATTGGAACATTTTAATTCATTGGTAAATTTCTATCAACTCAGTACGAGGGGATTAAAAAGTTCCCAAATTTGACTTAAAAATTGGAAAATTTTTAATTATTGGGAAGATTTCCATAACAGTCAGTACAAGGATGTTAAAAAGTTCCCAAATTTGACTTGAAAATGGGAAAATTTTAATTAATGGGTATATTTGCATGTAAGTCAGTACGAGGGGATTAAAAAGTTCCGAAATTTGACTTAAAAATTGGAAAATTTTTATGACGGGGTAGATTTGTATGTGAGTCAGTACAAGGAGATTAAAAAGTTCCCAAAATTTGACTTAAAAATTTGAAAATTTTAATTAGTTTCTATATTTACATGTAAGTCAGTACGAGGGGATTAAGAAATTTCAAAATTTGACTTGAAAATTGGAAAATTTTAATTCGTTGGTAAATTACTATCAACTCTGTACGAGGAGATTAAAAAGTTCCCAAATTTGACTTAAAAATTGCAAAATTTTAATTCATTGTTAAATTTCTATCAACTCAGTACGAGGGGGTTAAAAAGTTCCAAAATTTGACTTAAGAATTGGAAAATTTTTAATTATTGGGAAGATTTCCATGGAAGTCAGTACAAGGAGATTAAAAAGTTCCAAAATTTAACTTAAAAATTGGAACATTTTAATTCATGTCTATATTTACATGTAAGTCAGTACGAGGGAATTAATAAATTCCAAAATTTGACTTACAAATTGCAAAATTTCAATTAATGGGTATATTTACATGTAAGTCAGTACGAGGGGACTAAAATGTTCCAAAATTTAACTTAAGAATTGGAAAATTGTAATGAATGGGGATATTTACATGTAAGTCAGTACGAGGGGATTAACAAGTTTTAAATGTTGACTTAGAAATTGGAAAATTTCAATTCATTGGTAAATTTCTATCATGTCAGTACGAGGGGATTAACATGTTCCCAAATTTGATTCAAAAATTGGAAAATTTTAATTAATGGGTATATCTACATGTAAGTCAGTACAAGGGGATTAAAAAATTTCACAATTTGACTTAAAAATTGTTCAATTTGAATCTATTGGTCAATTTCTATCAAGTCAGTACGAGGGGACTAACATGTTCCCAAATTTGAATTAAAAATTGAAAAATTTTAAATAATGGGTATATTTACATGCAAGTTAGTACAAGGGGATTAAAAATTTCACAATTTGACTTAAAAATTGTAAAATTTTAATCCATTGGTAAACCTCTATCAAGACAGTACAAGGGGACTAAAATGTTCCAAAATTTAACTTAAAAATTGGAAAATTATTATTCATTTCTAAATTTGTATCAAGTCAGTACGAGAGGATTAAAAAGTTCCTAAATTTGACTTAAAAATTGGAAAATTTTGATTCATTGGTATATTTACATGTAAGTCAGTACGAGGGGATTAAAAAATTTCAAAATTTGACTTGAAAATTGGAAAATTTTAATTCGTTGGCAAATTACTATCAACTCTACGAGGAGATTAAAAAGTTCCCAAATTTGACTTAAAAATTGCAAAATTTTAATTCATTGTTAAATTTCTATCAACTCAGTACGAGGGGGTTAAAAAGTTGCAAAATTTGACTTAAAAATTGGAAAATTTTTAATTATTGGGAAGATTTCCATGGAGTTCAGTACAAGGAGATTAAAAGTTCCAAAATTTAACTTAAAAATTGGAACATTTTAATTCATGTCTATATTCACATGTAAGTCAGTACGAGGGGATTAAGAAATTCCAAAATTTGACTTAAAAATTGGAAAATTTTAATTAATGGGTATATTCACATGTAAGTCAGTACAAGGGGATTAAGAAATTCCAAAATTCGACTTAAAAATTTGAAAATTTTAATTCGTGGGTAAATTCCTATTAACTCTGTACGAAGAGATTAAGAAGTTCCAAAATTTGACTTTAAAATTGGAAAATTTTAATTAATGGGTATATTTACATGTAAGTCAGTACGAGGGGATTAAAAGATTCCAAAATTTGACTTAAAAATTGGAAAATTTTAATTCGTTGGTGAATTTCTATCAACTCAGTACGAGGGGCTTAAAAAGTTCTCAAGTTTAACATAAAAATTGGAAAGTTTTAATTCGTTGGTAAATTTCTATCAAGTCAGTACGAGGAGATTAAAAAGTTCCAAAATTTGACTTAAAAATTGGAAAATTTTAATGCAGTGGTAAATTTCTATCATGTCAGTACGAGGGAATTGAAAACTTCCCAAATTTGACTTAAAAATTGGAAAATTTTAATTCGTTGGTAAATTGCTATCAACTCTGTACGAGGACATTAAAAAGTTCCAAGATTTGACTTAAAAATTGGAAAATTTTAATTAATGGGTATATTTACATGTAAGTCAGTACAAGGGAATTAAGAAATTCCAAAATTTGACTTAAAAATTGGAAAATTTTAATTAATGGGTATATTCACATGTAAGTCAGTACAAGGGGATTAAGAAATTCCAAAATTTGACTTAAAAATTGGAAAATTTTAATTCGTGGTTAAATTCCTATCAACTCCGTACGAGGGGGTTAAAAAGTTCCAAAATTTGACTTAAAAATTGGAAAATTTTTAATTATTGGGAAGATTTCCATGGAGTTCAGTACAAGGAGATTAAAAAATTCCAAAATTTAACTTAAAAATTGGAACATTTTTATGACGGGGTAGATTTCTATGTAAGTCAGTACAAGGAGATCAAAAAGTTCCCAAATTTGATTTAAAAATTGGAAAATTTTAATTAATGGGTATATTTACATGTAAGTCAGTACGAGGGGATTAAAGAATTCCAAAATTTGACCTAAAAATTAGAAAATTTTAATTCATTGGTGAATTTCTATCAACTCAGTACGAGGGGATTAAAAAGTTCCCAAATTTGACTTACAAATTGGAAAATTTTTATGACGGGGTAGATTTCTATGTAAGTCAGTACAAGGAGATCAAAAAGTTCCCAAATTTGATTTAAAAATTGGAAAATTTTTATTAATGGGTATATTTACATGTAAGTCAGTACGAGGGTATTAAAAAATTCCAAAATTTGACTTAAAAATTGGAAGATTTTTATTCATTGGTAAATTTCTATCTCAATACGAGGGGATTAAAAAGTTCCAAAATTTGACTTAAAAATTGGAAAATTTTAATCCATTGATATGTTTCCATCAAGTCTGTACAAGGGGATTAAAAAGTTCCAAAATTTAACTTAAAAATTGGAAAGTTTCAACGAAGGGATAGATTTCCATGTAAGTTAGTACAAGGAGATTAAAAAGTTCCTAAATTGTACTTAAAAATTGTAAAATTTTAATTCGTTGGTAAATTACTATCAACTCTGTACGAGGAGATTAAAAAATTCCAAAATTTAACATAAAAATTGGCAAACTTTAATTCATTGTTATATTTCTATCAACTCAGTACGAGGGGATTAAAAAGTTCCAAAATTTGACTTAAAAATCGGAAAATTTTAATTAATTGGTATTTTTACATTTAAGTCTGTACGAGGGGATTAAAAAATTCCAACATTTTACTTAAAACATTGAAAAATTTTAATTCATTGGTCAATTTCTATCAACTCAGTACGAGGGGATTAAAAAATTCCAAAATTTTACTTAAAAATTGGAAGATTTCAATTCGTTGGTAAATTACTATCAACTCTGTACCAGGAGATTAAAAAGTTCCAAAATTTGACTTAAAAATTGCAAAATTTTAATTCATTGTTAAATTTCTATCAACTCAGTACGAGGGGGTTAAAAAGTTCCAAAATTTGACTTAAAAATTGGAAAATTTTTAATTTTCGGATAGATTTTCATGTAAGTCAGTACAAGGAGATTAAAAAGTTCCAAAATTTAACTTAAAAATTGGAACATTTTAATTCATTGGTAAATTTCTATCAACTTAGTACGAGATGATTAAAAAGTTCAAAAATTTGACTTAAAAATTGGAAAATTTTTATTAATGGGTATATTTACATGTAAGTCAGTACGAGGGGATAAAAAATTCCAAAATTTGACATAGAAATTGGAAAATTTTAATTCGTGGGTAAATTCCTATCAACTCTGTACGAAGAGATTAAAAAGTTCCAAAATTTAACTTAAAAATTGGAAAATTGTAATTAATGGGTACCTTTCCGTGTAAGGCAGTACGAGGGTATTAAAAAGTTTCCAAATTCGAAGTAAAAATTTGAAAATTTTTTGTTATTAGGGATCATTGATTAAAATTTTTCAATTTTTAAGTAAAATTTTGGAACATTTTAATCCCCTCGTACTGAGTTAATAGAAATTTACCAATTAAGTAAAATTCTCCAATTTTTAAGTCAAGTTTTGGAACTTTTAAATCCCCTTGTACTGCGTTAATATAAATCTGCTATTTAATTAAAATTTTCCAATTGTTAAGTAAAATTTGGGAACTTTTCAATCCCCTCATACTGATTTGATAGATATTTACCAATGAATTAATGTTTTCCAATATTTAAGTCAAATTTGGGAAGTTTTTAATCCCTTTGTACTGACTTAAATAGAAATCTACCCATTAATTGGTAGATTTTCACGTATGTCAGTACAAGGGGATTAAAAAGTTCCCAAATGTGATTGAAAAATTGGAAAATTTTAATTAATGGGTATATTTACATGTAAGTCAGTTCGAGGAGATTAAAAAATTTCAAAATTTGACTTGAAAATGTGAAAATTTTAAATCGGTGGTGAATTTCTATCAACTCTGTACGAGGAGATTAAAAAGTTCCAAAATTTGACTTAAAAATTGGAACATTTTAATTCTTTGGTATATTTCTATCAAGTCAGTGCCAGGGGATTAAAAAGTTCCCAAATTCGACGTAAAAAATCTGCCCGCTTCGCGGGTACATTCTCATCGCGCGCGGCTCGCTTCGCTCGCGAGTTTGAGCGCACCTAGGGCGCGCAACTGTTTGTTCTCGCGCTTCGAATATATTTATCTCGCCCTTCGCGGACGATATTATATTTACCTCGCGCTTCGCGCTCGGTCTTTGTATTTCCTCCATATTTGTGCGCATAGCTCGGGAAGTTAAAGGTCAAAGTATAGACAATTGTAATTTGGTGATTGTGAATTCTTTTTTGTTAAAGCTCCTTCGGCTTTAACGAATACATTCTTATCACGTACCTCGTGCTTCGCACTTGATTTTGTCCAAAATGCGAAATTTTCTACATTATATGTTCAACGTTATTATATCAATTTGTTACATTTATTTCTGTACGTCGGCCTGTGATTGCTTATTAGATATTACAAAATAAAGTAGGAATTATATTTATCATGATTACTTCAATATTTGTTCCTGTTTTTGCTTTTTTTATCCTTCCTCTTATATGAGCTCTATGGTCTCAATATGCTTGCAAGGTATATCCCAAATACTTAAACTCTTTTACTTTTTCTAATTTTTTTTCTTTTCATCTCCCCGTCCATTCTTTCTTTTTCCCACCCTTTTCTCTTCATTTGTTCTTCCAAGTCTGATATCTTGCTCTCCTACCTTTACCTTGCTTTTTGTCTCTCTAAAAATTTCCGATACTCTCTTTATTAATCCTTCTCGTGTCCCCGTTTTCACCATAACCTTTTCTATCTCGCCTCGGTCTAATGAGTCAAACGCCGCCTTCAAGTCCACGAACACTGCTATTATTGCCCCTTTCTCCCTTTTAATCCTCTTATTTACTAAGTAGTTCAGAACATATATATTGTCCATTACCCCATCCCTTTTCTAAACCCTATCTGATTCGGTGGCTCTATTTTTTTCTCCACAACTTCTTCCTTTAACCTCTTCGATAAAACAGTCACATATCATTTATACAGTGTTGGCATTAGTATCACTCCTCTATAATCTTCAACCTCCTCCCCTTTGCCTTTCTTCACTATTGGTATCACTACTCCTTCTTTCCATAACTCTGGCCACCCCTCTCCTCTCCATACTCTATTGCACATTATCCATGCCCATTCCTTTAATTCTGTCCCCCCATATTTCTATACTTCATTTGGAATCTCATCTATACCAGGTGCCTTTCCATCTTTCATTATCCCTAATACCTTGACTATTTCCTCTCTTTTAATGTCCTCCTCCTCATCTGTTTCCCTACCATCTTTTCCTCCTTTCCTAACTTTCCTCTCTACCCCTCCTAGTAATTCCATAAAATATGTTTTCCATTCTATCATATCAATATCCTGTTTTACTCTTTTCCTTTTTCTTCTCTCTTCATTTATCACCTTCCAAACCTCTTCTTCTATCCTAGCTTTCTCCGCTTCATCTTCAAACCTTTCATTTTCCTCCTCTTTTTCTTTATCACACAACTCATTATACTCCTTCTTTTTTCTCCTATATTCTTCTCCACTACTTGTCCCTTTTCTCCATTTTCTTAATACCCTTCTCACTTCCTTCTTTTTCTGTCTACAATCCTCATCCCATCGACTTCTATCCCCTCAGCACTTTTTAATCCCCTTGTACTGACTTACATTGAAATCTACCCATTAATTAAAATTTTATAATTTTTAAGTCGAATTTGGGAACTTTTTAATCCCCTTGTACTGACTTGATAGAAATATACCAATGAATTAAAATTTTCCCATTTTTAAGTCAAATTTGGAAACTTTTTAATCCCTTCGTACTGACATACGTGAAAATCTAACAATTAATGGGTAGATTTCCATGTAGGTCAGTACAAGGGGAATAAAAGGTTCCAAAATTTGACTTAAAAATTGGAAAATTTTAATTCAGTGGTAAATTTCTATCTACTCAGTACGAGGAAGTTGAAAGGTTCCAAAATTTGACTTAAAAATTGGAAAATTTTAATCCATTGGTATATTTTTATCAAGTCAGTACAAAGGGATGGAAAAGTTCCAAAATTTGACTCAAAAATTGGAAAAATTTAATTAATGGGTAGATTTCAAAAATTCAATAGTCAAAAGGTTGACTATTAAAAAAATCCTGGCGTTATTCACGGAGCAGGAAAACCGTGAGAATTTTCCGATTCTTCCAGGAAAACCGTGAGAATAAATTCACAGACTCGCGGATTTCTGCGTGTTTACCTCGTCCGAAATTAACATGAGAACTTTTTCAATCGAGATTTTTGCAAAGATTCTTAATAAAATATTCAACTTCTACGAAATTATTATGCGGTTACACTTACCTTTTTGTCTGTAAAACATTGATAATTTCTATTACTAAAAATACCAAAACGATTAGCAAAAAATTTAAAACAGATCAACGATACGCTGGTACAGTACAGTCTGTACTGAGTACAGACTTCTGCCGACTTGTCCGTGCGCGCGGCATCAGCTTTCTTTTTCTTTGTCTGCTGGCTTTGTCCAGAGCTTCGCTCTCGTGGCGTCCAATGCAGTGGCGCTCGGCGGAATTTCCGTTACCATCATTTAAAACAGACATGCCCAACTCGGGGAAATTTCCTCCGGGAACACATGTTCCGAGTTCCCTACTCTTTCTCCTAGAGAGCGGGAGTGGTGGTAAACGCTTGCGAGAATCTCTCCTCTGTGACGTAAGCGTCCACCATGCGCATGCGTCTACCACCACTCCCGCTCTCTAGGAGAAAGAGTAGAGAACTCGGAACATGCGTTCCCGGAGGAAATTTACCCGAGTTGGGCATTTGGTTTACACACGCAGTATACCTTATGGATACATAAAAGATGAATTAAAACCATTAAAATGTTCATTGTTTAATAATAATTAATTGCTAATAGAGACCGGTCGGTATACATATATTTTTTTTTTTAGTTTCGCCGACGAAAAGTATGGAGACCAGTTCAAAGTTGAAGAAACATCCAGTGATGCATTTTTTACTCACTGTTCAGGGAACATTTCTGGAAATTTTCAAATTGATTAATTGAAAATGGATGAAATTAGGTATTTTACAAGAAAGCATGGTATACTGCCCACGCTAGTGCCGTGAGCACTGTGTACTATCATCCAATGTGCTTCCTTGGCGGCATTGAATGCTTTCTTATACAATTCCTAATTTCATCAATTTTCAATAAATCGATTTGAAAATTTCCAGAAATCTTCCTGAATAGTGAAGAAAACACGCATCACTGAAAGTTTCTAGAACTTTGAAGTTCCCTCGATACTTCTTGTCGGCTAAACTAAAAAAAAAACATGTTTACCGACCGGTTTCTATCTGAAATTATTTATTATTAAATAATAGACATTTTAATGGTTTGGCTTCATTTTCTATGCATTCGTAAGGTATACTGCGTGTGTATACAAAATTTCAAAAAGTTTCAATAAAATTTAAGTGAGTTACGATGATTTATGTTTTTAAAAATAACTGAATTTGAAAAAAAAATTTCTCCACGTTTTTCTATTTTATTATTTAAAATATTAATTGGGTAAAACACTTTAAATAGAAAAAAGTTCAGACTTATAATTCTCCACAAGCCCGTAATAATATTGTTCTTATTAAGTTGAATCGCGTTGTGTATTTTCAAGTAATTGTCTAAATTTAAGGTAAAGGTTGACGAAGTAAAATTTAAAAAATGACCAAATTTAAGAAGGAAAAATGTACCTTTTCATAATTTAATCAAATTTAAAATTGACTCTTTGTAATTATTGTTGGAATGAGCTTTCTAATCCAGAAATTATCTGCTTTGTAAATGAAGAAATTTATTTCTGGATCCTCATGAGTCAATTCCATCATCAATTACAAATAACAATCAATTGGATCAATTCACCGAAGTACGTTTTCTAACTTCTTATTTGTCAGTATAACATTATTCAGCATATTATTCAACATATTGTTGCCCCTTTTCCCAAACGCGAAGATTCGAATATTCCGAAGATAATATTAAGCTTTTATCATTTCACGGTGGCGAGAGAGTAATATTTGTAACTATTATACTTTTATCAAGTTTATCTCGGGGGCTTACACAGGGGAGGTATTTTTTAAAGGGTGGGGCGAAGCACCCATTGCCCTGCTCCTGGAGCTGCCCCTGATTCGTTTAATTGCGATTGGTAAATTTGCCGTAATTTTGTTTAAGATTTTAACAAATAATCGTAAAATGTAATGCTCCTTAAAATTTTCATGCGGCAAAAATGTCATGTGTCTGCACAAAACAATTTAAAAATATATGGCTTTATTACAATATTTTCCGTGCTTTTACATGATATTTAATATTCACATTTCTTGAATGCACAATTACATTTCGAAACTGCAATTCTAAAAGAGATTATCAGTTTACTGACGTCAGTAAATTTACCCTTCTCAATGTTGCGTACAAACTTACCAACTCTCAATATGACAAAAACACAAATCGGGCATGAGTTCCTAAAGCGCCAAGCGTAAGGGGCCTTCCATAAACCACGTGGCTTCTGGGGGGGGGGGGGGGTCGACGAAAGTCCACGTTAATCTACATGGGTGGTTGGAGAGGTTCCGAGTACGAGCCACGTGGTTTTACAATTAAGAGAAAGAAAATCTGCCCGCCTCGCGGGCACATTCTCATCGCGCGCTTCGCTCGCAAGTTTGAGCGCGCCTAGGGCGCGCGACTTATGTTGACTTATTTACATCGCGCTTTGCGCTCGATTTCTCTAAATTTTTTAACTTCGTGTTCGACTTTGATGGAAAAAAAGCTTATTTGCAAATATTATAAAATTATCAAAACCTCTACATGTGAAGTGATTGTTAAATTTGTTTTTATTTTAGAATGAAATGGAAATTTATTTACTCAAGGTTCTATCGACCTTAAGGAACACATTCTCATCCAGACACTCGCGCTTCGCGCTCGATATGTGATTTGGAAATAATTTGAACCTTGCGTTTCACGCTCGGTTCTGTGTACCGTATGATAGAAATGAAAGTCACGAATAAAACAAAAACTACGCATCCTATCAGAACATGATTTATAACAAATTTATACCTCTTCTTTGGATGAACAAATTTTGTCTGTGTCATTTTTCTCGTAGCTTGTGTTATTCGTCTAAAAATTTAATTTTACTATTTCCAGTGCTGTCTTTTACGAATAGAACAAAAACTACGCATCATATCAAAAAGTGAATAATAACAAATTTGGAGATCTTTTTTGGGTGCATAATTTTGTTCCATTCATCTTTGGTCGTATCTTGCATAGTTTGACAGCAAAATGAAATTATTGATTTTTCATTATTTTTTTGTGTGATCAAAATTTGGATTTTTGATTTTTCAAAAAATTCAAAAAGTTGTTACGAAAATATTGTAGGGTGTTCAAAAAGAAAAATTTTTCTCTTTTTGACTTTTTTTCATATCGTGCGTTTTTCGGCATAAAATGTTCATTTACGTTTCTTTTTTGTAATTTTGAAAATGCTATAACTCCGGTAATTTTTTACATTCTCATTTAAATGAGAAGGTATTGGTTTTATGTAAAATTTGACATGGTCTGTTTTCATCAAATCTCCACGTTTTGAGACCCCCTGAGTCAGAAAAAACGATTTTCACGAAGGTGTCTGTCTGTCTGTAGTCTGTAGTCTGTAGGCACGATAACTTTTGAAAAAATAATCAGATTGGATTGTGCTTTGGCAAACTTTTTTAGGGCCTAAAAAGAAAGAACAAGTTCTTTAACCAGCTAATTTGGATAAAAATTCCAAATGTGAGAGCATTTTGAAAATTTTTGAGACCATTTTTTTTCAATATTCAAAAATTCTATATAGGGCTATTTATAGTACTCAAAAATTTGAACAATTTATCTCAATGACTTTTTTGAATAAAAAAAAAAATACTGGAGTTATAGCATTTTCAAAATTCCATAAAACAAACGAAAATGAACATTTTAACCCGAAAAACGCACGATATGTACAAAAGTCAAGAGGAGAAAACCGTTTCTGTTTGAACACCCTACAATATTTTCATAACAACTTTTTCAATTTTTCGAAAAATCAAAAATTCAAATTTTGATCGCACAACAAAATAATTTTAAAAAATCAAAAATTCCATTTTGCTGTCAAACTATGTGAGATACGATAAAAGATGAATCAACCAAAATTGTGCACCTGAAAAAGATCTACAAATTTGTTGTTATTCACTTTTTGATCTGACGCGTGGTTTTTTGTTTTATTCGTAAAAAATTGTATTGAAAATAGAAAAATTAAATTTTTAAATGAATAACACAAGCTACAAAAAAATGAGAAACATCAAATTTTTTATCCAAAGGAGGGCTACAAATTTGTTATTAATCATGTTTCGATAGGATGAGTCGTTTTTGTTTTATTCGTGAAAATAACTTTGACAGTAAAAAATCAAATTTTTGGAAAAACAATGCAAGGTACAAAATCAGATGAATGAACAAAAATTGTGCATTAAAAAAAGATTTACAAACTTGTAATAAATTTTTGTCGTAAGAATATATTCAAAATGAAAAAAATTAACTTTTTTGGAAAACGGCACAAACTAAAATAACATTTTAACTAATGAAATTCGTCGCCTAAATTATATCATCACTCTTCATTTGAAATCAAATACAAATTTAGTAATTTGTATATGACGAACATATAACACAAAGCACAAAGTGCGCGATCAGTGTATTTCGGAGCGCGAAGCGCGATGA
Source organism: Andricus quercusramuli (assembly GCA_932178445.1). Lineage (NCBI taxonomy): Eukaryota > Metazoa > Arthropoda > Insecta > Hymenoptera > Cynipidae > Andricus > Andricus quercusramuli. Next base: position 40,335 of record CAKNXH010058442.1, on the reverse strand, counting down.
CCAAATCGCGCGCCGTAAGTGCACTCAAACTTTTTTGATTCTATCATACGGTGCACAGAACTGAGCGTGGAACGCAATGTTCAAATGATTTTCAAATCCAAAATCGAGCGCGAAGCGCGAGTGTCTGGATGAGAATGTGTTCCTTAAGGTCGATAGAACCTTAAGTAAATAAAGTTCATTTTCAGTCGACATTAAAAGCAAATTTAACAATCACTTCATATGTAGAGGCTTTGATAATTTCATAATGTTTGCAAATAAACTTTTTCTTTTCATCGAAATCGAACACGAAGTTCAAAAATCTAGAGGAACCGAGCGTAAAGCGTGATGTAAATACTTCCGAGCGCGTAGCGCGAGGTGAATACATAATCGAGCGCGAAGCGCGAGATAAATATATGATCGAGCGCGGAGCGCGAGATTCAACAGTCGCGCGCCCTAGATGCGCTCAAACTTGCGAGCCGCGCGCGAAGCGCGCGATGAGAGTGTGCCCGCAAAGCGGGCAGATTTTTTTTAATCCGAAAATGTCATTAAGATAAATTGTTTGAGTTTTGGTGTACTATGAATAACCGTACATAGAATTTTTTAATTTTGAAAAAAAATGGTCTCAAAAATTTTCAAAATGCGCTCACTTTTTGAATTTATATCAAAATTATCTGGTTAACGAACTTGTTCTTTCTTTTTAGGCCCTAAAGAAGTGTGCCAAAGCACAACCCAATCTGATTATTTTTTCGAAAGTTATCGTGCCTACAGACAGACAGACAGAAAGACTACAGACAGACACCTTGGTAAAGACCTTTTTTTCTAGCTCAGGGGGTCTCAAAACGTGGAGATTTGATGAAAACCGACCAAGTCAAATTTTACATAAAACCAATACCTTCTCATTAGAATGAGAATGTAAAAACGCATGGCCAGAAAACAGAAAAATGTTTACTGATAGCAGTAATAAGCCCAAACATATTACAACACAAAATAAATAAATTTTAACCCAGATATTTTATTTTTCAACCGGTTGTTTACCCAAAAAAAATGAATTTTGAACAAAATACATGAATCGTCGACTATACTTCCGAAAAGGTCACTCAAGAATATTGACTTGATACTTGGCCTAGTGGTTTCTTTTACATAATTTTGACTTTTTTTCTAATTATTTTTTTTTAAATCTAAAAAAATATTGATTTTGGAAAAAATGTTGTTCACAAAAGTTTTAGATCTCATCGAAACATATATTTTCTAACTGTATACTCTCTTTCTAAAGTTAATGTTTTTCGAGAAAAATGACCAAAATGAATTTTCAGATTTTTTTTGGACGTTGGAAAAGGGGTTCGGCGTGAGTGGGTGGAGAGGGTGTGGTTCACATTCACTCACGCCGACCTCGTTTTCCAACAGCAAAAAAAAAAAAAAAAAACACGCGTTCTAATTTTGAGCATTTCAAATGCCCCACACCCCCTCCCTCCACTCATGTCGACCCCTTTTCCAACGCCAAAAAAAAACACGCATCCTAGTTGTGGTCATTTTTTTGTAACAAAAAATCTGAAAATTCATATTTGTCATTTTTCTCGAAAAATATTAATTTTTGGAAGAGAAGTATAAATATAAAAAATATACGTTTCGACGAGATGTACAACTTTTGCAAACAACATTTTTTCAAAAATCAATATTTTTCGAGATCTTGAAAAAAAAACTAATTTTTTTAAAAAGTCAAAATTATTAATAACTTCATTTATATTGATCTGCGACAAAAATGCTTATAGTGCGTTCAACTAGGGTCTAAAAGGAACCCCTAGGCCAAGTATCAAGTCTATATTCTTGGGTGATATTTTCGGAAGTATATAGAGGAAAGGGCTTGAATTTGATATACCAACTCCTTTTCGATGGATTGCCGGGACTCTATGAACCGAAATTTGACCAACAATAGGTCCTTCGAACGGTTATTCATTAACCTTTCGGATAGTTCGATTGATTTTTTCATATCATTAACAAGTTCTTTTAAAATTAAGATTTTCCAAAAAACGAGTTTTTCGAAAATCGGTAAATGGTGGCTCTAATTTGATATACCTATAAAAACATCGAAATACATGAAAAATAAGCAAGTTTCCGATACGAAAATATTTATTAATATTATTTAGGATGATACAAAGTATAATAGAATCTGTTATCTTACATTCTGAAATCTACAAAGAAGACAAATTGGACAATAAGCGTCAGTATACACACTACACTCGTCATTGTTAGGATCACATGAATCCACTTTAAACAAGCACAGCCATAGACACACATACGTGCATGAAGACATGAACCCATTTTTTTAACATTCAGGAAGCTGAATAAAGTCTAACTTTGATTTTCTGGTATATCAAATTCGAGCCACCCATGGTATATCAAATTAGAGCCAACCGGTACAAAATGTTCATGTTTAAAAAGCATAACCCCTAAACAGAAGCATCTTCATATCTACCGAGCAATACTGTTCTACTAACCCTACTTCACTACTACATACAACATTTATTGTAAAAACTACATTCCCGAAATAATGAATAGACATTTAAGACTTCCTTGGAATAAACTCAGGATATCCGATTATTTATTTTTCTGTCTCACACTTTTTGTGAAGTGAATGAAACAGTGAAACTATCACTATTTTCCACTACACTTGAGTGCGTTCTGTTCTCACTGTCACCAACCTAGTACATGTTTTAGTTTTCCAGAAATCCAGGTGGCTCAAATTCAAGCCCTATATCAAATTCGAGCCATTTCCTCTACGAATCGTCAATAAAATCGTCAAAACGGAGGTAATGCCGAGGAGGGAAATTGGGAGATTGGAAAGCCGAGAAGAAGGTGAAACACAATGAAACTACGATCCTTTAGGAAAACAAAAACATTTATTACCACTTACAGTCGGTAGACCACCAGTCCGTAGCAGAAGGCAGGTGGTCGAAGGTAGAGAGTGTGGGTGGTAGAGCGACAAAGTGGCGGAGATCTTGTACGGAGGCGATCCGGCTTCCTGGAGTCCGAACGGGGCCGGGAGACGTGATGAGGGCACTGAGCACAAGCACTTTCCAGAATTAGCGTTAAGAGAGGCGGACGAGCCAAGACTGAGGAACCGCTGTGCTGTTCCTCGGGACTTCGGGTCCCCTCGGGGGATTCCGTTCCGTCTCGTGTGCGGCTCGGCAACCCTTTCGTGCAGGGCCGTACCGAGTCCCGCGTTATGATAACAATTCTGTAACACCCCCCCCCCCCCACCCTCCCCTTGCGGGGGTTCGGGTATATACCTTTAATTTCCGTAATGTGTTTGTCCAAGTCTGATATAGTCTCAAAAAAAGTCATTCAAACAAAAGTTTGAGGTGAGGTTTGCTTTAATAATTTTAAATCTAGTCAATCATCATGTTTCGGTTTCATTAGTATGAGTAAATTTGTCTGTTGGAGTCTGAGGTTGTAAAGTTTCTCTCAATTCAAATTGTTTTTCGTTGTCAAAAAGGTTACGTAGTATGTAAATAAATTTGAGTATTAATCCTTCGCGAGACTGATATTATAGTTCTTTACAATTGTCCTTAGTTTTGTGCTTCAGGTTCCTCTTCTCTCGTTGTTTTTTCGCTTCTGATCCTCCTCCATGGGTATCTTCTTTCTGAAACAAATATGAAAAGAAAAACGAAAAATCCGTCCGTGTAGTCCATTGTCGTGGAGATTTCTTGTTTATAGAATCGATTGTCCTTTGAGTCTGTTTTTTGTTTGTCTTTGGAGTCGATTGTCCTTTGAGTTTGTTTTTATTTGAGTTCAATTGTTGTTGTTTTATTTAGTTAATAATTATTAAAATTGTACATCCCATTAAAACTATGTAATTTATTTTATTAACAAAAATTCGGTCAATTTGTTTCATGTTATAGCATTTTTAATTCTGCGTTCCACTGTTTGTACTTCCTTTCTAAGGTTTAAATTTCTTTTTGTATTATCGTCTTTTTCTTTCTTCTCAGAGACGACTGTTACTTCTGCCTTGTAAGAGGAGTCAAAAATGCTGTTATCTTTCAAATGGTTTGTTAGAGTCGTTTTACAGTAGTTGTGTTCAGAGCGTTGTTTGTAGTTTTTCGAATTCATTTGCGTCGCTAATGCTATTGATCCAATGCCATTTTTTGCTTGTTTTCAATTGTCAATATTCTGACTTAAACTTATTCATATTTCCTACGCCTATGTGCCATTACCTGTATTTATATTTTCTAATTTTAAATCATTTATATTCCATTCTCCATTGCTTTTTCCCTTCAAGTTTTTTAATTCGTAGATAGTTGGAGAAATTTTCTTTTTGATTATAAAAGGACCTTAATGCTGGTCGTAAAGTTTACCTGCCTTTTTATCCGCTTTATTTGATAGTTTGGTTACCCTTTTTAAAACCTATCTCCTTTTTTAAATTCAACCGGTCTTCTTCTCAAATTGTAACTGTTAGCTTGTCTTTCGTTTGCTTTATCTAAATTTTTCTGAACCTCTTCTTTTATTATTTGCAACTTTCTTAATATATCGGTCCATTTGTCGACACTTTGGAATTCTATCTCGCTATCGGGTTCTAAACATTTTCTTAGGGACTGGAGTGGTTCTAATTCACGACCTAAGTTTAAGAATGCTGGTGTAAATTGGGTCGACGAGTTTTTGCTAGTATTTATTGTGAACTGCAAATCGTCTATGTGTTCCTCCCAGGTGGAATGATTGTTATCTAAATATGTTTTAATTATTTGTTTAATTGTCCTATTGCATCGCTCGGTTGGGTTTGCTTGGGGGTAGTATTTTGGCGTTTTCGTCTGCCTGATACCGAATTTTTCTGTTAAGTCTCTTAGAGTTTTATTCACAAATTCCGTGCCATTGTTGGTGTGGAGAATCCTAGGTGTTCCCCAACGCGAAATAACACGTCTGTGAAATTCTGACTCCATTGTGATCCCGTTTGCTTTTTTAATCGGGATTATTTCGACCTATTTTGTGAAAAGATCCACAAAAACTAATAAATATTGGTTCTTTATCTTTTTTGAAATCGGTAACGGGCCCGTGATATCTGCAGCAATCATGGTCCATGGTTCCTCAACGATTTTTTTTTCCATTTGTCCTAATTTTGGTTGGTTACTCGGTTTGGTTCTCTGACAAACTTTACAATTTTTTACGTATTTGATTATTTCTGAATACATCCCTGGCCAGAAGTAGTACTCCGAAATTCACGCGTGCGTTTTCTCGGAACCTAAATGTCCTGCTTGTATGTCATCGTGATTTTCTTTTAGAACTTGGTTTCGTAATTTTTTAGGTACGACGAGCTTCCATGGGTTAGAGTCTGGTAAAAGAGTAGATTTTAGTGGGTCAGTTCTGTAAAAATACAGTTGTGAATCTCTCATTCGCCATTTTTCGTCTTCTTCCGGTCTTTTTTTAACTTGTCTAATTTTTGTTGAGTACCAGTCATCTGTTTTGTCGTCTACGTCCGCTATCGGGTTTTCAGTACTACATGCTAATGTGAACGCTATATTTTTTGCTGGTTCTCCTGATCTCGAGAGAGCATCTGGGACTAAATTTGAACTACCTTTACGATATATGACTTCGTAGTCATATTCTAGTAATTCTAATGCCCATCTGGCTAGTCGGCCAGTGGGATTTTTTAGGTTATGGAGCCACTTCAACGCTAAGTGGTCCGTGAGTACTTTAAAGCTGTAACCCTCTAAATATGGCCTACATTTTCGTATGGCCCAAACTACCGCTAGACATTCTTTTCCAGATGCCGAGTACCGAGATTCTGCGCTGTTTAGGCTTCTACTTGCGTATGCTATCACGTAATTTACGCCATCAATTGTTTGCGTAAGTACGGCTCCTAACCCCGTATTACTCGCGTTAGTTTCGAGTACGAAAGGTTGTATGAAATCTGGGCATGTTAAAATTGGTGCTGAAGTTAAAAGATCTTCAATTTTCTGGAAAGCCTCATCTTGTTCCAATCTCCAATCCCATTTTTTTTATCTTTTTTCAGTAGTCTGTTCATCGGTTCTATTATTTCGGCAAAGTGTGGGATAAATTTCCTGTACCAACTTGCCATCCCTATTATGCGTTGTAATTGTTTAATATTTTTAGGCTTTGGAGATTCTAGAATTGGTTGCATTTTTTCATCGTCTATTTGGAGTCCTTTGTCGTTAGCTTTAAAACCTAAGTATTTGATTTCCGAGCAGCCGAACTCGCATTTGTACGGGCTGATCGTTAAATTTGCCTCATTGATTTTATCTAATACGATATTTAAATATTTTAAATGGTCTTCGAAATTTTGAGTCACAATCACTATGTCGTCTCAGTAACAAAAAACGTTTGGTTTCAAATCTGGAGTAATAATTTTGTCCATCAGTCTCTGGAAAGTGGCTGGAGCATTGGTTAAACCAAATGGCATCCTTTTAAATTGGTACATGTCTTTTCCAGGGACTGTGAATGCAGTAATTTGTTTTGAATTTTCTCCTAATGGGATTTGTAAATAAGCTAATTTTAAGTCAATCTTGGAGATAAATTTTGCCGATCTTAAAGTGTCCAGTATTTCTGTCATGAGTGGGATTGGGTAGAGGTCTTTTTTAGTAATATTATTAACCTTTCTCAAATCTAAAAAGAATCTATAATCTTTACCCGGTTTTTTTATCATCACTATAGGGTTTGACCAATCAGAGCAAGACGGTTCGATTATGTCTTCTTCTAATAATTTATCAACTGTCTGATAAATTATTTCCTCAATTTTTGGGCTCACGTGATAATATCGCTGTTTAATGGGATCGTGGCCCTGGACGTCAATTTTATGTTTCGTTAGATGAGTCGCCCTATGTTTCTCTCCCTGGTGTATTTTAATTTTATTTTCGAGAAGCTTTTTTAATTGAGATTGTTGGCTTTCGTTAAGCTCAACAATACCTTCGCAAATTTCTGGCGAACAATAATTTTGTTCATCGCTTTTTCCTAACCTATCTGAAATATTATGCAATTTTATTGCATTATTTTTGAAATTAATCCATTGATTTTTATTTTCTGTTTCCCTGATCTCATTTACTTTTTAAGATTCCTTTTTTATTTTATTTTGATCAGTAACTTTTTCATTTTTCCAAAAGTTACGGTCGCTATCCTTATATTTTTCCTCGTATTTTTTATTATAAAAAATGTTTCCTGAATTATTTTTCTTATCATTCCTTTTGATTCTTGGTTTGCCTAATGTATTTGAGTCTTGAGTGCTTGAGTCGTCGCTAGTGTCGAGGGTGGGGATGCTCTCTAGGGGTTGGAATTTTTTGCTCGCAGGGATGCTCATTAGGCTTGGGATAACCTTTGTAGGGTTCTTTACTGGAATTTGGGCGTTTTTTGGGATTGGTTAGGATTGATAGGTACTATGGGGATTACACTATCTTCTAACTTTGGACTATTTTTGTTAAGCTCTCTTGTGCTGTTCAAATTAATTTTACCTCCAAATTTCGGTTTTATTTCGTGGTACACGCCTTTTCCAGGGACTGTGAATGCAGTAATCTGTTTTGAATTTCGGTTTTCATATTTTCTTCTTTTTTACCGAATGGTTCATTCCTAATTTTTACATTTTTACCTTCTTCGTTCTCTTTTGTTGCAACGTCAGGTTTGTTTCAGCTTTGTTTTCAATTATTGGGGTGGGGAGCGATTTTGGATAAGCTTCCATATGATAGTAGGTGGAGGGACTCCCTGGTAACCACCGGGTTTCCGAGTGATAATTTAAGGTCATCCGTAGGGCTTTTAGCATATCCGTGCCTAATATACCTGCGGAGTTTAGTTTTGGGACCAACCTGAACATTACATGTTTTGTGTGTTTCCCGACTCTAATTGGGATTACTACTTGTCCAATTATGTCGACCATTGCGCCGTTCGCGACTATTAATTTTCGTGAGACGGGTTTGAGAATTGAAAATTTTGAATTCTGGATTTTTTCCAACAATGCCTTGCCAGCGTATGAATGTGTGGCACTTCTATCCACTAATATTCGAAATAAGCTACCTTCGAATTTTGTCATTAGATGAAAACGTGTTTCTGTGATTTCATCTTTATCCGAATTTAAGATTTCTGGCGTTTCGGTACTACTTAGTGATATTTTTTGTTCTAATACCCGCCCCTCTAGTTTCCCTGGTTATATGTGTAATAAGGACATTCCCTTTTAAAGTGTCCCATTACGCCACAATAATAACAATTGGAATTATTTGTGTTCTCATTCGTTTTTGTGTTGGAGTCTTGTTTTTTGTCTGAGTTGGGACTTGTTTTTTCTTGTGGGTCTCTATTATAGTTGAACGATTTTTGATTTTTATTACAGTAGTTTGGTTTTTCGAGATTTTGTTTACCGTTATTTTCTGAATCATTTTCGGCTTTTTCCTTTGGGAATTCAATCATTGGATTGCTTTGAACTTGATTCGAGCCCAATGACATTTGGTTGAACATAGGTAGAATTTGGTAATAGGGGTTGTAAGGGTACCTGGGTCTATTGTTTGTTAATCTGGGTTGGTGATCTGGTTGGAAGCTAGGTGGAAATCTAGGTCTGAAGTTTTCTTGAGATTGATTTGGAAACGGTGGGAATGGAAATCCAAATGGTGCAAATGGGAATAGATTTTTGTATTGTTTTTTACCCTGGTAATTTTGGTTTCGATATCCGCTTTTGTTATTATTTTTACCGATATTATTTTCCTGTTTATCATCTTTAATATTTTCTGGGTTATTTTTATCCCCGTTGCGGTTATTAAACTTTTCTTTATTTTTATCCTCTATTTTAGGTTCAGTAATTTGTAAGACTTGCCCTCGAATTTTTTATTTGGCTAGCTCAGTTTCCCATTCTTTTCCTAAGTCTTCTAGTTCCTCAAAAGTTTCAAAGTCGTTACATTTAATGTACATTTTATATTCTATTCTAAGGCTAGAGTACATTTTTGTGAATAACTTCTTCATTTCTGTCAAGTATGAGTGTATGTCTTGTGTCCTTTTTTGATCACAAAATTTGATTTTTTTGTCTAATTTCCTCGGAAAATTTTTCATCTATATATGCATTTTTAAAATCCTCGAAAAAGTCAAATAAATGTCTCCAGGAATTTTTATTTATCTCGCACCAATCTTTTGCGTCTTCAATTAGTAGGGCGTCTAAATTTTCTAAAATGTCACGGTCGTTTATTTTGTAACCCCTTTTAAATCTTTTTAGCTCTTCCAGGAAATGCGCGGGACTATCGTCTTTATTATTACGAAATTTAATTGGCCAATTACTCATAATTTGAAAGGGTGTTTGGATCATTCCGAAAGGAAAATAAGTTGCTGGGATTGTTTGGTCATTTGTATTATTTTCAGGTTCGTTATCCGTCTCTGTATTATTTGTCTGAATTCTAGAATGTCTGTTTGACCTATTACTTGTTGTCGAAAGTCTACGTCGTCTGTTTTGGTTTGAAGTGTTTCTGTCCTCTAATGATTCATTGTCATCTGAGTTTTGTGATTTTAAATTATTGATTCTCGTTCTACTATGGTTTTTGATATGAGTGTGGGAAAATTGACGGGTTTCTTGTAAATTATCTTTTGAATTAAATTGTATTGAACGTCTATTCGCGGATGCGTTTTTGTATTTCCCGTGACTAGGTTCTATCTTTTCTTTTTCATTTTCAAAAGAACCTTGAGCTGATGGGTCTAATCTAGGTTTTAAATTATTTGCCCTTTTTTCCCTTTCTCTAAAAAGTCTTTCCCTTTGTTGGTTCATGAATTCATTGAATTCTACACTTTCTAAAAGTTCGTCAGTTTCTAGGATGAACTGTGTATTATTTTCCAAAAAGGAATCGCAATCGAAAGTTTTGTTATTTATTTCTTGTCTTGTGTGGTTTCTGGGGTAGGGTCCGTCTAGGTTTGGTAGATCTTCATGATCCCAAAAGAGTGTATTGTCGATGGGGTCAAATGTTTTATTTCGAGTTTGAGTTAGGTCTGTAGTTGTTGCTGGGGTAATTTTTTATTTGTCCGGTATATTTCTTATTGGGGTTTCTACGTTTTTCCTAGCGAAACCTCTACCGCGACCTAGTGACCTATTCATTATTTTTGGGATGGCTCCCCTACTTTTCTGTGTGTCATTAGTTAAATCGGTGTTTTGATTTGGAAGTGCAGCGGCACCCTCCAAATCAAAATTGTCGTGATCGTTTTCCGTTATGGTTGGGTTACTCATTTTATTTTTGATTTTGCCCGACCTAAGTTTCATTTAATTTTAGTTTGCCTTTAGGTTTGTGAAAATGTGACACCCTATACTAAATTCCTATGTCGGGTTTCTAAATTTTATTTTAATTTCAGTGGTGATATTTTGATTTATTTCAAAATATTCGAATGCGGACTTTAATTACATATTAACTTGTTGCCGAGTTCGAAAATATGTTTATTTTCCTCGTTGGACCCTTTGTTTTGGAAATACGTCGCGTGACCTTGCCGCGACTCGCGTGTATTGCTCGCTGCACGTGCGAGCTTATTTGCGCGCTTGAACGGTTTGCTTCGTTCGGCACTTAAAATTTTAGGTAAAGAGAAAATCCATGCTTCTCTTTTCAGGTTTATTCTTTACTCCCTTTTTTCGTAATTTTCCTACTTTTGGTTTTTTTTCAAATTATATTCCCACAACTTAAAATTGATGATCTCCTGAAAATTTATTTTTTTGTTTTAGTCCGATCCTAATCGATTCTTTTCCAAGTTTTTAGATTTCTTTTAATAATTTGAGAGGAAATATCTTTCTGTAAATAATTCCTGCTGTGGTTTTATGAGCGTTATTCGGTTTATTTTTCCCAAAATATCGCTGGTCAGCACATCGTAAAATATCCGGATAAATATTCAAGAAAACATTTGCAACAATTATTTGACACGTGTAATGGGCAAATAAAAATCATTTCGAATATAAAAATGTTTAAGTATATATAAATCACTTCATTGCGTATAAGATAGGAATGTAATGTGAAACCTTCTCAAGTAAATATCATGGAGCAGGCAGATAATTTTCCAGTGTATTTAAATTATGTAGTCAGGCATAATTTTGGCAAGGCACAAGGAATCAATGGCATGCGAAATGTAAATATAGATAAGTTCAGAGTAAGAGTCAGAACCTTGTTTCTTGGAGTTTTGAGATAGGAAAGATGTGGGTTTTTGGGTTGGACGGCAGGTATTACGGAGGTAATGTCGAGGAGGGAAATTGGGAGATTGGAAAACCGAGAAGAAGGTGAAACACAATGAAACTACGATCCTTTAGGAAGACAAAAACATTTATTACCACTTACAGTCGGTAGACCACCAGTCCGTGGCAGAAGGCAGGTGGTCGAAGGTAGAGAGTGTGGGTGGTAGAGCGACAAAGTGGCGGAGATCCTGTACGGAGGCGATCCTGCTTCCTGGAGTCCGAAGGGAGCCGGGAGACGTGATAAGGGCACTGAGCACAAGCACTTTCCAGAATTAGCGTTAAGAGAGGCGGACGAACCAAGACTGAGGAACCGCTGTGCTGTTCCTCGGGACTTCAGGTCCCCTCGGGGGATTCCGTTCCGTCTCGTGTGCGGCTCGGCAACCCTTTCGTGTAGGGCCGTACCGAGTCCCGCGTTATGGTAACAATTCTGTTACAAGGGGCCTTCCAAAAACGACTTAGCACCCGGGTAGGGGGGGGGGGGGGGGTCAAAAAGTGGCCAAAATTGGGCCCCGTGGTTTATGGAAGCCCCCTAATCACTTCGCTCAGAATAGTAAATTCGCAAGCCCATGGGATTTCTAACCTCGAATAGGTATCGTCGCAACATCAAAAATGGGAATGTTACACAAAAATCTTGTGTAATTTTACTAGTCCAGCTGGAACTTTGCTATCAAAGCTCAGGTATGGAGATCAGTTTTCTTGCTATTACTTCGTGACGCAACTTTTCAAAGAATAAAAGAAAAACAAACAACATTTGTAATTTCTTATTTGCTAACATTGACCGAACTTCGTAGCAAAATTAGGTTGCATCTCAAATTGGAAGTATTATAAAGAGTATATTTTTAGCGACACTGACTATATATATTTTATAATTGATTCAGTTCTGTCAAAGAATAAATGTTGTCATACATCTCAATAAAAATAATATCAAATTGTTGGCTTTTACGTATAATTTCTTTGTAATAGTAATAAAACCGCCTAGTCGCTAGAGTTAGAAAATTCTCGAGAATTTTGAAACCGGGTAATGTTTCCGCGAATATTATAGCGCTCAAGAATTCGAAGATTTTTATTGCTTTAAAGTGATTTTTTTGTAGTTTACAATGTAAATCATATTAAATGCATAAATTTGTTTATTTCTGTCATCAACGTATGATAACTTGGTTGTGAAATTACTAAATTGTAATAAGAAACGACTAACTTTAGGTTAAAGGTTATCGTATTAATTTTTAAGTAAATTTTAATAAATTAAACAGTGAGGTACCTATTCATAATTTTATAAGAACATATTTTAATATATAATAAAAATAGAGATAAAATTTCATTGAATTTATGAGATAATATTCATTTTAAAATCAATTAAAATAGGCCAAAAATTATATTATGATGTCCGTTTCATCAATGGATTTAAGACTTTCGCAAAGCATTATAAGCAAACTAATAATCTGAACCCAAAATTGAAGCAACCCATTGGAATCGTCTGCGGAATATCTCGAGGGTGACTTTTTTGTTTTTAAATAGTACATTTCGTGACTAGTGTAGCCTGACGGCCTTTTTAAAACGAGCGCAATGATTTGTAACGAGTCGTAAGTGAGGGCGCCGCAGGCGCCCGAACCGTAGACGAGTTATAAAAACATGTTGCGAGTTTAAAAAAACCCGTAAGTTCACAGGAGTGACGAACGATACTTTTCAGAACAAAATCATAAATGGCAAAGTATAATGTGTGAGGCGATAGGAACAAGCTACACTCTTCGTTAGAAACATCGACTCACCAATCCGCTATGAATTTCTCTTTCTATCTTTGTTAACCACGGTCTCTCTAGCGTTACGAAAATACGGAGATACGCACAAATCGAGCTCTTTTTTTAACTCTGCGTCACGCCGTGCTTACTGAAGCCTATTTTGTAACTCATCCAACGCACCGCCGGATAAATGCGTACTTTTGCGTTTGTCCATGTAGGCATGAAAACGCGCCATTTTTATGATTGCGTTCTGAAAAGACATTTTTAAAACAATTACAGAGGAAACGGCACACATGTACGCTTGTGAAGAGTGAAGTAAAAATATGGTTAACAATATAGTTCTGTCACTTTCACAGTTTGGAGCAGACACTTTTGTTATTACAGACTCTGTTACAGTATTGTATACGTGCATAAGTGTAAACACTGCTATAAAAAAGTAAGAAAATATTGGAAACAATTTATTTGTTTGAATAATTGTTTTTTAAAAACAAAACCTCCACAGGTTTAAGGATGTATATTTGGATATATTCAATGTTTGTGGGCAAATATTATATTTGTTTCTAAAATATGCAGAACAGTGAAAAGCGCTGTAAATATTTAAAAAGTGTATTTTTTTTATAGACGTTGAACTGTAGGGCTACAATGCGCACTCTGTTTATGACGACTGCTCTCTCAAGTCAGGGAACGTTACGTTCCCTGTGTGGCGCGTATGTTGCATCAGATTTTTGAAACACCAACAGACCTGAAACGTGGTGTCGTAGTCGCGCTTTCGCCTCGTTTTGAAAGACGGACGGGCGGTTTCGCGCATCTCGCTTTTATTTTCAAGTTTTAGAGTAGTTTAAATAACTGTAATGTGGTAAAGTCCACATAAAGGAATATCAATGGAGCAGTTTCGTGTCTTCATTTAAAGACTTCAGTATACGTAATGAAATAGAAACATACAGTAAATAATTTAAATTTAGATGTTAATTATGATGAAAAATTAAGATAGGCGCCGATCGGCTGCGTTCTCTACTTAGGGACAGCAGTGTGCCCTGATAGAAGAGAGCAGCGTTGTACTAACTTTATGAGGCCGACACGTTCCCAAAGCTGGCGTTGCCGTCGCTTTGACATCGTGGTTGCGCTGTTTGGGATGAGAATGCACTTGCTGTATTTTACAAGCAGGCGGTAGTTGGAAAGGGGGGGGGGGGGGGCGCCCCCTGTATGTTATTTGCAAGCGGGCGGTAGTTAGAAAGGGGGAGGAAACCCACTTCCTGTATTCTGCCGGCAGGTGCTCCCTCTACCCACCCCCCGCCGGCGTGAGAAATAGCTTGCTGTATTTTGCCAGTAGGTAGTGGGTGGGTAAGGGGTGAGGGCGTATATCTGTGGGGTTGGAGGGGACGTGCGTCGTCGTCTAGAGTAAGAGCACACAAAATAGCTTGGCTAAAACTATTCCAAGTTAGGTACAGTGGGTGTTTTGCACGGTCCGAAGACCGTGAGGGACTGACTTATTAACGCAGGGCCTTTTTATAAGGGAGCAGCGCAGTAGGGGAAATCGTGCCACCTCTGTCACTCTTGCCCGAGTCTCCTCTTCTCTCCTTCTATCGGGAAAAATGGAGAGGCTAGGCGGTTAGGGGAAGACCAAGTTGCGTCATCATTGCTGTACGTAGGATATTGTAGTGACAAAGACAGCGACGGTCCCTAACTCTTGCCTCCCTACAACTAGTTCTAATTTCCATCGACAAAAAAAGTGTCAGAGAGGGAATCAATGTATTGGGCTAAGATAATTTTAGTCTATATTATTACATTGATTTCCTTATAATTCTACTGCTTAGGGGCATATAACAGTTTTATTGGCTTAAACTTAAGATTTCAAAGACTATGTCCTGTCAATTTCAGTTTTTTTATCTACAAGTTTCTTAAGTGACAGCACGAATTGACACTTTTTAGTAATATCTCGACGAACTATAACATTTTGAAAGTTTTACTGGCTTGAATTGAAGATAGGACTTCAAAGACGGTGTTATATAAATTTTAGATTTGTGGTACAATATTCCTAGGTCATGCCATGAGTTCAAGACAACGTAAAAAATTCAAGAAATTGTTGTATATTTGAACTCTTCCTTTTACGGGTTTGAGGGCCTCCGCTCCTTGTACATATGTTTACATTTCATCCTTAGTCTAACTTAACCGCTGCTTATTTTCTAATGCATCGCCTTATATGATAACAATAATCTTAGTACTACTCTTCTTAAACTACAAACAATGAGCGATCTTCCCGGGCTTCCGTTTTCTCTTACCATCAAATTCATTTAGACCGATTCGAAAATTAAAAATTTTTACTAGTTATTTTCCTTTAAAGAGGAATACCCGTTCGGCTCTGCCCTGATCCCTTGCTTTCTCTTATTTCTTCCAATTTTTTCATCCACATCACTCCCTGTCCACTACCATCCAAAATCCATCTTACACTTTCATCCACACTCAACTGTCCATCTTCCTCTCCTGTACACCTCTCTAACACATGTGCCCATTACTCCACTTCGTATCCACATACTCTGCACAGATTGTCCTCTTCATCCATCTAATATCTACAAGCTCTCACTCCTTCCCCCATTCTAAACCGTATCACCCTATTCCATTTGTCTTCCTTTTTCATCTTTTGCAAATATTCTGGTTCCGTCACCTCTTTGACCATCATATACCATCTATTGTACCTCGAGTCCATAATCTTTCTCCATCTCTCTTCTCCTTGTCTTACTAATAGCTCTAATTCTATGTTCTGCCAATCCAGAACCCCTTCCTGTATATCACAAGCCCCCCTCATTTTTTTTCTTTCTTCCTCCCATTTCGAATTTCCCAAATTTCCTCTTTTCTCCTTGTTCCGAACTTCGTCCAAGCATACTTGTGCTATTCTACTCCCCTCTCCCCTTTTCAGCTTCTCTTCAAACCTCCAGGCTCTCTTAATTTGTCTCGTTACCATTTTCTCCCTTCCTAGTTCTTCCCTCAACATGTATCCTGGGCAACTCCAGCTAACCCCCATTACCCATCCCAGAAATCTCTCATGCATGCTTTCCACTTTCCTATGTTCCTTCCATCCCCAGACCTCCACTCCGTAACACAACACCGCCCAAACGAACGCATCAAACAACCAGACCCTCTTTCTCCAATCGTCATTGAACCTTCTCTTTCCTATACCCCATACTTGGCCCATTACTTTGCTTGCACATTCGATTCTCTTCCTCACCTGCAACTCGTTTCCCCCTCCTACCTCAAACCAGAAACCTAAGTAACAGAACTCCTCCACACTTTCCACTGTTTATCCGTTCATCTTCCAAACGTAACCTACTTTGGTCTTTCTACTTCTGAAGCACATCACTTTGGTCTTCCCTACGTTCACCGTCGGTTCTTTTGCTCCCACATACTCTTCGAAAATTCTTATCATTAGGTTCATCCCCTTCTCATCGTCTGCTAATAGAACTACGTCGTCCGCGTATGCTAGAGAGTCTAGTTTGCTATTACCCAGAATCGTCCCCCCTTTCCCTTTCTCCTTTAGCTTCTCCTCTAAGTCTGCCAGCAGCATATTAAATAGTATCGGACTCAACGGGCACCCTTGCCTAAGACCTATTTCTGTCCAGAAAACCTCCATTTTTTCTCCCTTTATCTTCACCCTAATCCTGGTTTCAGTAAAAATTGTCTTTATCCTCTCCACTAAACCTTCCTCTATTCCTCTCTCTTTCATTGCCTGCCATAGCACTTTTCTATTCACAGAGTCAAAAGCTGCTTTAAAATCTACGAATAAGGCTACTAATTTCCCTTTTTTCCTCCCTAAGTTTCTGTTAACCAAGTAGTTGAGTACGTAAATGTTATCTATTGTCCCCATCCCTTTTCTAAATCCCGTCTGATTATGTGGGATACTTTGTTTCTCTTTTATCTGACTCTCCAACCTTTTTCTTAGAATTTCCGCGTATATTTTATAACCCACTGGCATGAGGGTGATCACTCTGTACTCTTCTACCTTCTTACCCTTCCCTTTTTTGACAAGCGGTATCATTAGCCCTGTCCTCCACTCTTCCGGCCACCCTTCTCCTTTCCAGACCTTGTTGCAGATCTTCCACAGCCCTTCCCTTATCCCTTCTCCAAACTTTATCGCTTCATTCTCCATTCCATCCTCTCCTGTAGCCTTGTCTCTTTTTAGTCTATCTATCGCCTCATTCACTTCTCTTGTTATTACGTTCGCTTCCTCCATTTCTCCCTGGACTGTGTTTCTATTTTCCTCTTTAATCCAATTTTGTTCACCCCCTAGCAGACCCTTGAAATAATCCGTCCATTCATCCATTTCTATTTCTTCATTCACGCCCTTCCTTCCTCCTCTTTCCCTGTTTATCACATCCCAGACCCTACCTTCTTTGATAGCTTTTTCTACTTCTTCCTTGTATTTCTCCTTTCCCTTTTGCTTTTTCCCTTCCAGCATCCTCTCATGTTCTCTTTTTCTCCTGTTGTACTCCGCCTTCTCTATTTCTCCTTTCCTCCATTTTCTTACATACTCTTTCATTCTCTCCTTACTATCCCTGAATTCCTCGTCCCACCAGACTCTCTTTCCCTCTTCTCTTCCTTCTTTTGTACCTATCTCGTTCCTCACCTTCTCAATCGACCCTTTCAACCTTTCAATTAACGAGTCTACTCCCTCCCCCTTTTCATATTTAACATTCTCCTCTTCCATTTTCTGTTCAAACACTTTCAATTTATCTACCCCCCAGACTCCCATTTTCGTGTTCCTCCCCCCCCCCCTCTTTCCTTTCTCCCTCTGCCGCTCTTATGGACGCCACATTTCAGTGTAGCTATTACTGGGAAGTGTTCTCACCCTATCTCATTCCCTACATTCATACTGCATATCATATTCCTCATTCTTTCTTCCGCCAGGATGTAGTCTGTTACTGTTTCTCCCTTACCTATAAATGTAATCTCTCCTTTCTCATCTCCTTTCATGTTGCCATTACATATAAACCATCCGGTTTCTCCTATTATGTCTAGTAACCTCCTCCCCTCCCGGTCTATCTCCCTATGCTTAGAGCTCCTTATATATGCCTCCTTTTCTTCATCCCAAGTCCCTCCCCCTTGCTCTCCAGTCCAGGCATTCAAGTCCCCTCCTATCAAAACCAATTCTTCCTTCTTTTCCTCCATCCACCTCCTTATTACACTCCAACCTTCCTCTTCCCCTCTTCTTCTATATACACAAACCACCGCTATTTTTACTTTCCCAATTATAATCCTTCTGACCATTGTTCCCTCTTCTTCTTCCCTGTCCTTCTCTGTTCTACCTTTTACTGCCAATTCTTTTCTCACCCCTGAGACCATGCCGCCCATCCCTCTATCTTTAACGTGTTCCTTTCTTGCTTCTTGCATTGTCCACACATACCCTTTAAATAACAACCTTTTCATCCCCTTCCAATCCTTCTCATCCGCCCAGGTTTCACTCATCATAATCACATCCCACTTTTCTAACTCCCGCCAAAAACCTTCATTCTTGTTCTTCAAGCCTGACACATTCCAGAAAGCTATTTTCACTTTTTTCTCCTCCCTTCCCTCCCCTATCCTCCTCACTTTTCTTCCGCCTTGCTTTTTGGAAACCCCTCTGTTTGCTCTCTAGCCTCTTTTGTATCTTCCTTTCTTCTACCTTTCTCAACTCTTTTACCCTTCTTCCTTATTTCTTCTACTTCCTCGTCCCAGACCCACTCCTTCCGATTTATCCAGAATCTGTCTCGCCCTATCCATACCACACATCCATTTTTCCTCTCTATCCATGCTCTCTGTTCTATTTGCCATCTCCTTTTCCTCTCCCTCCAAGTCAAATCCTCTTCAATTCTTTCTCTTCTTCCTCTCAATAATTTTTTGTTCTCCATAATTTTCTTTTTCTTCTCCTCACTCCCTACTTTCACTACAAACATTCCTTCTTTTCCTTCCTTCGTCATTCCTACTCTCTTAACTCCTTCTACCCTTACCCGAATTCCAATATCTCTCAGCAGATTTTTGACTTCAATTTCCCCTGTTTCACTCTCTATTTTCAATCCCTTGACTACTATGTTATTTTTCCTCTTCGCCCTTTCTTCCCCTTCCAATCTCCTTTCAATGTCACTCAGTCTCTTCTTCAATCTTTCGTTCTCATTTTGCACGTTCTTATTACTCCCTATTTCTATTTACGCACCCTCTGTTTCTTTCCCCATGTGCTCATTCCTCATTTCTAATTTGTTGACGCGTTCTTCTAACTGTTTTATTTCACTATTTCTCCTTTCATCATCCTCCTTCTGTCTATTCTCTATGCTCTCTAGCTTACTCCATACCTTATCCTTCTCCTCTTTCCAGAGTTGGTCCCAATCTTCCCACTTTTCTCTTACTTTCCTCACTTCCACCCTCACATCATTTCCCTGCCTATTCATATCATCCAGTCTTTTCCTTGTTTCCTCTCTAAACCCTTTAATGAGAGCCTCTATTTTTTCAAGAATCCCTCCATCCCCCCTGTCTCTATCTGGTGTTTTCCGTTTAGTGAGTTTGGTCCTAGCTTTCTTGCTTTCCTTGTCCATTCCTGACTCATCGTCCCCTTTCTCTCTTTTTCTTTTATCTTCCCCCTCACTACTGCTCACGCTCACTTTTTTTCGCCATTCGTCTAAACTCCTGTTCGAGCCCGCGCTGCCTAGCTTGTTAAGGCGCTGTAGATTAGTGGGCGTCCCGCCTTTATGGCCCGTACCTGAATCCCTTCTCTCTGCCGTCCCCACCCTGGTCGGCGTCAGAAACGTCTCTTGATTGCTACTGTCCTCATCCCCCTTCTCCCCACTAACCGAGCTCGCATCCACGTTACCAATTGCCTCATCTCCCGCCTGCCCTCTGGCGCCCGTTTGTGGACTTCTTACCGTCGGCATCCCAGTACCCCACCTTACCCACTGTTCTGCGACGCTTCCCACTCTTAACCCGCCTACCTTTTACCCCCCTTGCCCGACAACTGTTTTTCACTCCTAACCTCAAAACTTTCGTACGCTCCAAATTCCCTTTCTCACAACTCACTTTCACCCTTTACACACTTGCCTTCACTCACCCTTCTTCCTTCACACCTGATCTCCGCACTCAATGCCCTTTCTGCTTCCACACACATCTTCAGCCAAAAAATAAATGTTTAACTAAGTAGTTCGACATTCAACCAAGTAGTTGTATTTGCAACCGAGAAGATTAATTTTTCACCGATAAAAGAAGGAATTTTTAACAAAATATATGATTTTTGAATTATTATAATTATCCCATTGATTGCAAACGTTTTATCCTACGGAAAAAGTGCAAGAGGCAAAAAGTTTTATTTATGCTCAACGAGCTGAAAGTGCTATCATTAATTTGTGTTATTGATAAATAATTAAATTGTTTAAAAAAATGTTTACACAAAAACTGACCAAGACGTCGAAAACCGAACCAAGATATTCGTAATCAGGGGACTTTTTGACCTTTTGAACAAAAGTTTAATCTGCGGGGACCTATTAGTGGTACTGATGTCTTAGTGGCGACTGTATCAATTACAAAGATCTGTGTTGACTCAAGAAATGAAGGGTTAAACTCTCGCCTTCTTTGTAGATACTCTAGTAATTGTAATTTTTGCAATTGTAAACCATTTTCTTCATTATACGTGAATGGAACATTTCCGAATGTAATGATAAACTGCTCGTTAGAAATGCAGTATTTGCCCAAAAGTGACATTGTCAAGTAAAACATCAGTCGCAAAATGATTGACAGTTATGTATTGTTTTGGACCAAATCACGTAAAAGTGTACATAGAATGCAGTCAGATTAGCTAAAAGAAGGCCATTTGGTAGAAAAAATTAGCAGCTTTTCCTATTTATTTCAACAATTACACACTACACATGCTATAAGTTTTATCACGAGGAAAAGAAGATGCGCAATTAAATTTCATATTTTAGCATATGTTTGAAAAATTAAAATTTGAAACCTTTTTGTACAAGCTCTCAGGTAAAACCAAACGGAGCGCTAGACTTATATAACCGGTTATTGCAGACAGTCCCTGGCTTGTGCAAACATGCAAAGTTTGTGTACAATGCGAATCTTGCATGTTTGTATAATCTTCCTTTTTATACAGAGAGCTTGCATATTGTCATTTAGTGTACAAGGTACTACTTTAGGAGTAAGTTGCCGAAAAATGTACAGTTACACTGATTCGGAGTGAATATTGCATGCATGAATTTGGGGGTGAATTGATTATAAGATATTATATTGTTTACAGTTTGATTTTACTTAAAGTCTGCATTTCATGACATTATCCACTCCCAACCACCTATATCCACCCAACCTCCATTTGGAAATTTACCCACTCATTTGGGTAGGCGCCCTTAGTTTTCGTATGTAGTGTGTTCGCCCCTGAATGAAGTCGCGAACAATTTCTTTCTTTCAATTTTTACATGAAAAATAGAATCTTTTTCGAAAAAAGCGAACTTTAACGAGAGTCTTTACGCTCTTTAGAGTATGTATACAAAAAAACAGACAAAATGGCTTCACCGTTTGGCATGAATCTTATTTTTGCGATTTACTCTCGATTTCCAGGGCCCGTAAGTGTATAGATAAAATGGCTTTTTAAAACATTCAATAATCAAGTAGCTGTCGAATTTTGAATTTTTGAGACACGTCTTTTCTATGAAACCGCTGATTGAATTTGAATGATTTAAGAAGATCTAATGCAGAATTTATGAGCTTTTTTAATGCAATTCGAAAAAATCATTTAAGTGCTAAAAAAGTTAAAATGAAAAAGTTTCTGAATTAATCTTTCCCTCATAAAGCATGGTTTTCTTTTAAGTATATATTGCCAACACAATGATTCTCACGCAGCGCGCTTATAATAAGGCTAGTAGTGACAGTACTTGACAAAATTGTTATTTTCAGGTTGTCACGCTTTGGTATCGAGCGCCGGAAGTTCTCTTAGGCTGTCCCTATGCAACGCCAGTTGACATTTGGTCCGTTGGATGTATTCTAGCCGAATTAAATAGATCAAGTCCTCTCTTTCCTGGTACGAGCGAAGGAGATCAACTCGATAGGATCTTTCGGTTAGTTAGTTTGTGAATTGCTAAATCTATTTATTCAATCATAAAATTACGTATTCGCTATTGAGGTGTTATTTATAATACATTATGAGTAAAGCTAAATTTATTACCGAATCTTTTAGCAAAGTTTGATAGTAATTTTTTTTTTATTTTTACAGAGTGATTGGTACGCCCCGAAGACATGAATGGCCTGAGGACGTATCTCTCAGTTGGGCAGCCTTTCCACAAAGAACTGCAACGCCCCTGAGAAACGTAATACCTAATCTAAACAGTCATTGCGTTGATCTAATAAGAAGTATGCTCTCTTTTAAGCCTCAGAATCGCTTAACAGCAGCTCAGTCTCTGAAGCATCCATATTTTTACAATGAATCTTCATGATTACCAAGTAACATAGACCATTCTTTATATCTATTGCAAAACTGGGTGGTATTTGAGTAATAGTAAAATTATTAAACTCGCATTTCAAGCGGGCTTCGTGTTTTTTTTTCTTTTAAGAGAAAAATTATAATTCCAAGAATGATTCACAATGAATTGCGACTCTGGCGATCAACGCTATAAGATTTACTTTATTTTCTTCATTTTTTTTTAATAAAGGAGACAACGCAAAAGTATATCTATTGTGCAGATCGTTGTATATTAAATCCTTGTAAAAGTGTAGAATAATTTTTTATACATCTTAGAATAAAAGGATGCCTGCATAAGTGTTTCTATAAACATCGTGCACTTTAAAAGGCATAGTATGTGAAGCTGTATTGCGTAATCAAGGCTCAGCTTAATTTATTAACGATCAAGGCGATAGTATTTTTTTAAAATAAATATTTAAAGACTCCAGGAGACTGATAATAACTCATTTTCTACCATTTGTGTAACCAATTATTAGAACCACATTCTAATATGAAAGGGATCTAAACATAATTACCTCAATTTAAATGTAACATTGTAATTTCAAATCAGATATAGTTTGTTATTCTTATAGACAAATCGTTTTAAGACTGAATTCTCTGATACATTATTGCAAATGGAATTCTTTCAAGATTTCCGGACGAAACCAGACCTACACTGCCATAATATATAAGCAGAGATCGTTGTCCACGATGCGCTTGGTATTTATATGTTTATTATGTGTATTATAGTTTTCTAATTTGCATAAATGTTTCAATTGTGTTATTTATAACGCAACATGTAACACGAATAAAGTTATTTCCTTTTGTATTATAACTTTAAGAACAGCTGCTACACATAATCTTAGTATAAAAGACATCTTTAAGACTGTAAATGCGAAATAAATATTTTATACTTTTGTACATTTTAATTTTTAAGCTTGTTTATGGGCATTTATTCCCAAGTGTACCCACCCAAAAAATCTGACTTTCTTGAATCTGACTCAAACTTGGGCCAAATCTAGTCCAATTGGGTGGTAATCTGTAGTGACAAAATTTTGTCATTTGGTAAAATATTTAATAAAGGAGGGGGGGGGGGGGATTTTGGATTTGGCGTGGGGCAGGCTCTTCTTCGGATGCATTAAATTGCTTTCGCATGAGGTAAACAACTTTTGACCTGCATGTTTTCGATATACATTTTTGTACGATTTTCCGAATGGTTTCAGCTTTTTTTACATTCTCATCATAATGAGAAGGTATTATTTTTATGTGAAAACTGACTATCGCGAATTTCTTTAAATCTCCACGTTTCGAGACCCCTTGAATCCGAAAAACAGGTTTTACGATGGTGTCTGCCTGTCGGTCGTTGTTGTCATTGTCGTCTGTATATCGGATAACTTTTAAAAGACTAATCGGATTAGGTTGCAATTTGGCACACAGTTTTAGGAGCCAAAGAGAAAGATCGAGTTCGTTAACCAGCAATTCTTGAGCAACGTTTCTGGTTCCAATTAGTACGATTAGACTTTTCACTTGAGAGTTCACGTGCACAGATCGTATTCTCCCAACTGAGCACGTCTCAATTACTGCGATCAGATCTTCAACTTAAAAGTACACGTGCACGGATTCTACTCTCCCAACTGTGCACCTCTCGATTACTGCAATCAGATTTTCATGTTAAAAGTTCAAGATTATAGTTGACATAATGTAATTATTAATTTAATAAAAGGCATTAGTTTAGTATGTCACTTATCTTTAACTGTTACAGTACAAAAGTTAGAATAAATAATGTCAGCATATTGTGCAACAAAAGGGACTCTCTCTCTCTCTCTGTCTCTCCCGCTTCCTCTCTCTTCCTTTCATAGTTTGGCAGAGAAAGGTTATACCGTAATAGCTTGAAAATCCACTTTAGGTATCTTACAAGAAAAATTTTTTAAAATATTCTTTATAACAAATGAAAATTCATGTAAGCGTCTGATTCGCCGAAAACACGTTACCCTTAAATAACCAATTATTTTCTCGTGGACTATTAGTCGAAAAGGGTTCGAGCACTGAAAATGGCGGGAAAAATACTATTGACATTTTAGAAGACAAAATGTTTTTTATTGATATCAAAAGAGTACAGCTCCTCTGGAACAGATGAAGGGTCGGGGAGCAAAAGGGCCTAACCCCGTTTATCCAAATTTTTCAAGACGCCAGAAAAACGTTTGTATTTTCCGAGATTGCCGAAAAAAATATATTGGATATATGTGATCGATAATCTCCACCCTCGAACGTTGTTCTTTCAAATTTCATATAAATCCGTCAAACAGTTTTCGATTTATAAGACACTAAAGTTAAGCATGTGTCTAACCCAAGGGGGTACAGGTGAGCAAAAGGGCCTCACCCCGAGCAGCAGCCATTCACTCGGCTTAGTGACGCCTGGTCTGCGGTGCAATTCTATGAATAAAGACTAACAAATGCAATCATAATATTTCAATGAATATATAAGCTATGTTATGAACAATCCATTATTTATTGTCTAGTACATTTTTCTAGACCTGATCTATTATATTGAGTGATATTTTATTTGCGTTATATTATTATTGATTTTGCTATCGTTTATTATTGCTGTTGAAAATGATAATGATTTTTGGGATTAAGGTTCAGATAGTAGGTGAACGATGAATTTCCGCTATTTTTATATTGATAAAAATAATCGCGACGCTCGGCTTGCTTCCGCGGCATACTCCGCCAATTTCTCACCTAGATAGAATATCAAAATGCACGTTAGACTTTACTCAATAAACATCCGTTTGAAAATTTTCGAAATTCTAAAAAATAACTAAAAAAAAATGAGAAACAAAAAGCCAAACAATGTTTACTTACCTTGCTCTTCTTGTCGATGAACACGTGCAACATATGATGTAAAATCGATAATATCTACTGCTATTAGTTTCCACGAAGCTACATGGCACCACATACCTATAAGCTGGCAATGAACCTAGACGAAGTGAATCAAAAAATCGTTTTTACGTAAGGCGCAATATGGGGTTAGGCCCTTTTGTTCGCTCGGTACCCCTTGGGTTAGGACCTTCACTGACTTTGATGAATTTTTAAAAAATTAAATGAAAGTGAAGAGTCCAAAAATGTGTAAAAGTCAATTTTCTTCTTCACTAGTCCAAAAGTTAGAAGCCTAAGTATTATTTAGGGATAAAAAAAGGGTCAAACTTGAAATTTTTTAATAAATTTAAAATTTAAAGCTTCATCGGGTATTAATCGTGTGCGAAACTCTGAATCTTGTCGAAGTTTCGTGAACATTGCAGTTCACTTCTTCAGGGCTGACCTCAAACTGAAGTTTTAGGTTATGTTGTTCTTATATATATCCTTTACGATGCCTGTGATTGGCCAGAGCGCCCCATGGTGGGGAATAGTCAAACTTGATTGGCCAATCGAGTCTTTTTTAAAAAACCCGGGGAATCGGAAGGCCAAATCGGATTGGTATTATATCCAGTGTCCCTATTGATGTTATTAGGGTGTTTAAAGATTTCGGTTGCTTCCCAATGTTTTCTTGGAAAAATACTATACGTTTTTGCGATGAAGGTTGTTTTGTCAAATAAAATTCTATGTCCTGTTTCGATATGATGATCAGCTAGTGTGTTTCACAGGAAACTCTATTCCACACGTCCAAAACTCTTTTTACTTCGTCAGAAAGATACAACAGATTCACATTCAACCCCAAGACATCCTAGTGAGTTTCGACGTAGTATCTCTCTTTACGAAAGTACCAATCTCTGATACAATCGATATTATTAAATCCTTTGCAAACTTCTTTTCCGATCTCACATCTTTGATAGAACACTGTCTCTCTAATACCTACTTTTCTTTCAATAACCAATTGTACGAACGAACCTCAGGAGCAGCAATGTGATGTCCAGTCTCACCTGTGATAGCCAATATCTTCATGGAAAATCCAGAAACTAAAATCTTTGACAAATTCAAGCTTAAACCGGAATTTCGGTGCCGTTACGTTGACGACACTTTTGTCATCTGAAGACATGGACTATATGAACAACACAAGTTCTTCGATTTCATCAATCAATTACACCTTAATATCCAGTTCACCATTGAAATTGAACAAAACTGAAAATTGCCTTCCTCGGACGTACTAGTTTACAAAGTACCTGATCACACAGTAGGACATAAAGTTTACAGGAAATCCACCCATACAAACAGATACCTACATGCCTCCTCCCACCACTACCCATCTCAAAAGCAATCGGTCATCAACTCCCTTTTATACAGAGCTGTCTCCATGACAGATATAGTTAACTTACAAAAGGAACTACAAAATGTTCAACAAATCCTAATACAAAACGATTACACAAATAAATAAATTGATAAAGCAATAAGAAAATACACTAAAAAAACAATCAATACAACTTATTAAAGAAAGAGAGAGGAAGACGACCACCATCCTACCTCACATTCAAAGTATTACAGAACAAATAGGAAGAATTCTCAACAAACACAACACCCAAATCAAATTTAAACCACCTGCGAATATAGGACAATTTCTAAACAACCCTGAAGATAAAAAGGCACCTCTCCGTGATCCGAGAGTATAAAAAATCCCTTCTTCTTGTGGCAAAGTCTATATTGGAGAAACCGGAAAGGGCGGTAAGCCAACGTGTAAAGGAACATAAGAGCTTAAAAAAAAGTTAAAAAAAAAGACTTAATTGGCCAATCAAGTTCGACTATTCCTCACCATGGGGCGCTCTGGCCAATCACAGACATCGTAGAGAATACATATAGGAAAGATATATTTCTCGCATACACTACTATCTAACTGCCTAACCTGACCATGTCCACTTTGGAGGGGAAAAGAAGAACCGTCCTCCCAGTGCAGTGCTCAATTCAAAGTAAAACAAATAAAAATACCTAGACTATCACCCCCGTGAAAAGTCGTCCCAGGTCGCCCACTGATACAAATGTGGGATTGAATATTGGGTTTTCGACATTGACCATTTTAGGGAGCAGACCCAAACTGAGTCGGTTAAGAAACCCAAGTGGCACGACTTGGCCCGCCGTAGTTCACGCGCGAACTATCGGACCCTGGCAGTGACCTTCCTGTCAGTTTTATGTAGTCAATCACACGCTGAGTCTATCTTTGTGCTGATTTAATGCATGCGGCATTGGCCTTATGATCAGCGTTGGTTTCGTTTTACGGTTTGTATCCGCCAAAGTTCTCGCTGTATCATACACACTACAATTGATGGTCCAATTGTCGGGATCTTCGGAAAAGTCTCGACGAAGCGCGTTATCCATTTCAGCCAGATCTTTGGGCTTGTAAGAAAACTGGATGTTTATGTTTTGCCTGGTCCTAAAGCATCGCTCTTCCTCTGTTAGATGCCTACCCGCAGTTGGTCTCAGTGTATGCTCTTTTTCTCTGTTGCCGGCTTGTTCTGGCTGCGGTGGAGTAGGTGATCCGCTTATATAACCCCTTTTCCGGAGATCATCATCGCGGTTTCGCAGAAGTTAGTGTGAAAATTGCGCGAGCTTTGGGTGTTTCTCACACTAGAGAGCATGCAGTGGCGCCATGTAACCTTTTCGCTCAGGGGGTATACTGGTATTGTAGCACTCCAATAGGTAGTCCCTCTGTCGATTCGTCCACTCAAAAGTATTGAGATTTTACCAGTCCATCGTATTGACTCTGTGTTGATTGGCTCTCCCAAATCTAGGGTAATCGGCATTGTTGTCCGACCCATTGCCGGGAGCACCCGCGAGCAGCTAGGGTAAGGTTTCGGCCGCCCTCGCCGAGACCCGCAAACGAGGGTATGACTGTATACTCTGGAAAATCGTCCGGTTTCCCAGAGGCACCGATTGAGACACCACTCCCTGGCACCGCACGGCTTTCGACATGGGTGCTTACGCCTTGACTTAGGGGTTTTTCTTTCGGGACCATCCTTGGACCATTGTCCGCGACTGCTTATTTAGTTTATAGCTATATTCAGGATACGTCCGGTGGCCTGGTCAAAGACTTACCGTCTTGGCTCATAAAGAAACCGAACAAAACCGGATATATTTTCCGGTTTCTGTTCCTTTGGAATAGGACCGAATGGCCTATGACGATACCAACGGACGCATCCTCATTTTGCGGATGAAGGGTCCCTGTACCAGGGGCTTCTGCTGAATATGTTTACAACAGTTAATGAGCCGTCGCGGACAATTATCCAAGGATGGTCCCGCAGGAAAAAACCCGCAAGCGGTGGCTTAACAACCGTGCCGAAAACAGAATAGCACCTGGGTGAGGTGTCTTGAACGGCGACTCATGGATATCGAGTGACCTCTCAGAGTATGCAGCCTTATCCTTGCATGCGGAGCTCTACAAGGATGGACCTTTCCCTAGCTGCTCGTGGGAACAAGAATAACATCACCAAACCACCAAAAAGTAGATGCGCTTCAAAATGATCAAACGCACAGAGCGCCCAACAATGGGTCGGCAAATAGTGCCGATCACCCTAGGGATCGGAGTGCTAAAAAATAATTTAGATAGCCACGTGACGACTAATCGGCGAAACGCTCGCATTGAGCGTTATTCCTATCAAAAGTTCTACGATTTTGAGACAAAATTCTACAAAACCTCCCATAACGCTGTATTAGGACCAATCGCAGAAAGCAAGCATCCGCTGAGAGATGATAGAAATTTCAGGGCAAGGAGGAACATTAACGTCTAGGTTTCTCTTGAGCTCCAAGATCTGGCTGAAATTGATGCCGCCCCTCGTGACGATCTCTCGGAGGAGTCCGACCTCAGGACCATCAATTGTTCAGTTTATGGTTCTGCGAGAGCTCTGACTGATTCAAATCGGAGGCTAAAATCGACGATGGATCAAAAGACCAAAGACGCTTGCATCAACTGAACAAGAAGATTGGTTGGGCAAGACAGAATGCATTCCGGGTTCAGTGTGTGATTGTCTACTTAAAATCTGGTAGGCCGTTCACGGAAATAGTCCTAAAGTTCGCCCACGAACTGAGGATCTACAATCACACACTCAACAAGTCAAAGCTGCTGACAATCAAGCAGCATGATTTTGACAAAATACGGGTGTTATCTGACGCAAGGAGGAAAATACAGCAGAGGAGAGGTATACAAGATCCCGAAGATACTGGAATTGAAGGAAAACACTGAAAATATTATTTGCTTCCAGGACACGGCTATCCTGAACCACTTTTGACCGAAAAGAGCTCACCTATCTCAGTTTCCTTCTGAGTATGTTTTGGGATTCCTCCCGACTATTTTAAGGCCTAAATGAGAAAAAATTGTTTTGCCCGTTTTTAAGAAATCATAATTCTTAATTTTTTATGGGGCTATGAAGTATATTTTCGTTAAAATCATTGCAAATCGAATGTTAATTGGTGAAAACCATTGAGTTTGCCATCCAACATAAGCCTCTGATAGCTGAAAATCAAGTAACATTCAGGAGGCTTCAAAATCTTGTAAAACAGATGAAAACAGTCAATTTTTGTGTACTTTCTTCTTTTTCACTGCATTACACGCGTAAATAGTCTGAATAAAAATTTAGGTTCACAAAATTCCCTATAAAATTAAAAAAAAATAACTTTATCTTCCGTGAAATATCTCATGTCTTGTACATTTTAGATAAAAGTTGCACTCATATTAGTTAGAACAGACTGAATTGGCCGGAGATCTAAAAAAAATGCTCTAGATCTGATAGGTATCAAGTTGTTGCGTCCTGAAAATCACCCTTTTTATTATTAAGTTTTTCGGAAATAACTTAGGACTGTTGAATTTCACGTGAAAAAAATATGCCTATATGAATAACAGCACATACATTTGCAAGAAAAATACGTTAAAAAACAAGCATCCTAAGTTATAGTTGCTTCTTTTTTAATTTTGGCTAAATAGGCTAATTAAGGCTCTACTCAGGGTCGAATAATAGAAAATCGTCCCGGGAGAAGTGGTTAAAAAAATGCTTGAGACTCACGAAGCAGCCGCACCCTGTAAGTCAAGCGGTCCAAATTTCTTAGAATATTACCGGATCCCCAGGAGTTTATCCTGATATCCCTTCTTATGTCCTTACCAATCCGGGCCTAGCTTATCTGACAGTAATAGACGTATATATTTTGAACATCCACTTAAAAAAAAGACAAATACCATTTTTTTATTCACTTTCTTGGACAAGGGATGAAAGAATAAGTACAATAAAAAATCATGATTATCAAATAAATGAAATACAATTTAACTTTGAACGTGTCGACCGTCGAATTCACTTAACGTTCTTCGTAAACTTTTTTTATATTCTGGGTGACTTTTGCTAACTTTGTACCCCTGCCAAATTACTTTGAATTCAAAATGGACGGATTCCATCGCCTGTTCGCTAAGGAAACCCAAACCCTTCTGCTTATTATTACAGAATTCTGGGACGGGACAAAGAACTGCGTGGACTTTTGGAGTGATTGATATTTCTAACTCCATGTAGCTTCTTTTGAATTTAAAAATACAAGTTTTGAAATTTACATCCACAATTTGTCTTACGCACGCTTCAACAACTGAGCTAAAGGCATCGAAGGCTTGCACATTCTTCAAACAATTTATAGGGCATTTTGCACGCAACTTGGCAACCCGATCTAATAACTTTATGCATGCGTTTCCATTAAATGCTGGACTTGCGTGAGTTATTTGTCGTTCAACGTTGCATACTTTTGGCCCATTTCAATGCTGTTTGAATACGTTTAGTCAACATATGAGTAAACAGCGTGTTGATGACTCCTAGCATCAAATGCAGTTAAGGTGGCGAAATTATTTCCAACAGAGTCGTGTTCAGATTACCTGTGAATATCGGCGGATGAATACAGTTATTGAATTTTTTGGCCTGTGATGATGTTGCACCTGCTTTTTGCCAGTTAACGTACTCTTGTTCAATGTTGCCAATATTTCATATGGTACCACAGACACTGAGTTCGCTCTTCTTTGCATAACACCACGTGCAGGGGTGCATGCTACTATGCGACATGATGCCAGCCATTATATTTACGAGCTTCAAATCTTTCGCAATGGTTCCACCAAATCATTTAATGTCGATCCTGGACCAAAGTTAGGACACGTTTTAAAAATTTTCACTGACAGCACTTGGTCGTAATTTTGCCTTCCACTATCCACTGGTGCATCCGCCTCAGTAGATTGAATAGACAAGCATAACTTCGAAAAGTCTCCTCCTCTATCAATACCGAACTTCAGATGAATTTCTGTAGATTTTCTCTTTTTATTTATATATCGAATTAAACCATCCAGATCTTTGCAGTAAATAACGACATCTTCATTATCAAGGGATGATACATTAGCCTTGATTTTAACCAAATTAAAATTTTCCGCAGCAAAGTAAACATTAAGGCAGTGACTCCCAGCTACTAGCTCCGGCTTTAGGTTAGGTTCTATCAGTTTTCTGTTACCAGATACACGAAATAATGACGCAATCCCAATTGTCGTTTTTTTAATAAGATTAAATTGATTCTTTACATTCATGATGTCGCTCGCAGATAATACCTGTGCTTCTTTTCCCGACTTTGAGAATTCAGGATAACGTTCATAGGTGCGCCACCATAACGTTGAGATAAACTTACATTAATGTTTTTTTGCCAGGTCGTCCCTTAATTCCTTTTTCTTTTAGCAAAGATCTTTATCCAGGAATTCTGGATCAGGATAACATTGGATAAAATATTATGAAGATCTTTCTCGTCCGTTTTCAGTCAAGCTATCTTAGTTTTTAGGATTTCATTCCTCGCAGTGCATGTGGCGCTGTCGTTTATTTAAAGCCAGTTTCTTATATCTTCAAAGACGAAGCTCGCTCCTTTTCAAACAGTTCTAGTTCCTCCTCTTGCACTATGTGCCTGGGTCTTGTTTGCTCGTCTCGTCACTCACCTTTAACATGTACTTCAGCTTGATTCTGCTCTACATTTGTGGTCTGATTCAATGGGGACACTTCATTGGATTTCAGCTACATCTACAAGATGCATGACGTACGCCGCAAATCGGGTCTTCGGGAAGAGGAACGACCGCTCTGTCAGCAATTTGGCATCATGTTTCAGGTGAAGACAATCCAGTGGACTGTGCTTCGCGTGGTTTGTCAGCTTTCGAAATTTTAAAGTTTTTGTTCTGCTGAAGTGGTCGTCCGAGGCTTAAAGCAAAGAAGAGCGGTCATCATCTCCACTTGATCTTACAGAGAACTCAATGAACAAGGAAGTTCGTCCAACGTCGTTGGAAAAACTGCTCTGAGCCACTGCTTGATGCTGTCGATTCCGAGACGCCTTAAAATGTTCTGTCATTTTCGCTCCGACTTTAATTGCACCAGATATTCGAGCGGCTAGTCTATTCTGGATTCAGTTGATGGTCATCTTCGTGTCGGAGTTCGCTTAATGCTAAACGGTAGGTTTGGCTGAGCACATTTATGACTGCAGCGACATATATAAAGAACCGGAAATACAGTATAGTGCCTTCTAGAAAATATAAATTCAAACTCATGACCGAAAATCGATTATATTTTGTCCGTAAAATTGTTGGTCTGTTAGAGAACAAATCTTAGAAACGCGAAAGGCAGCCTTCTCCTTCTGAATCTTCAACCATTTTCATGGCACGCTTGCGTCTGGTTCTAGTCCCCGTTACAAAGCTCAGTTGCAGGGAAAGAGAGAAGATCGAAAAATATTTCCTCTGTACAATCGGTATGAGAAATAATGAGTTGGCATCCCATAAAAGAAAAAAGTAAAACGAATCAAATCATATCTATAAATAATTAGAAAATAATTCTCGTAAGCATAAAAGCTACTTTTATTACCATGCATTTCATGCATCAAAGTTTTTGATTAAAAATTACCTTCTCAATCCTTACCACAGCACCGCATCCTCCTCAAACAGGCAATAACCTCGTCAGCGATGATCGTCATATTTTTGTGTAGTGTCTGCAATTGGCTGTCATTTGTGGTCAGATATTTGAACTATGATTATATTTAGTTTTCATAATGAAATATTTAGATTCATCGACAGTTACTGTACCAGTTTGATTCATTTTTTCACAAGAATATAATGAGGTATACATTATATTAATACAACAGCTTTAAACATCAAGTGTATTATATTTATATGAAAGTATAATAACTTCTAAAGAATGAACACCCGACTGACGAAGGGGACAAAGTTTACGGAATAAACGATTACTGTCGATAACTCTAAATATTACTTCATGAAAACTAAATATAATCATACTTTGAATATGTTTCTACAAATCGCAGTAAATGACAGACGCTACCAAACATATATTATTGAAGATGGAAAGTAATGTAGATTACTGGTCAAATTTTATTTTAATTTATGTCTGAGAGACTCTCAGATCATAAATAATCAGTAATCAACATTACTTTCCATCTTCAATAATATATATTACATCCTGGTCAACACCATAACATCTTATATAGCTACCAAACATATGTGACCGTCCGCGAAGAAAGGGACATAACGCGCGGTAGCATCATTTTACAGGAGGAGCGATTGAAGAATAGGAATAATATTTTTTTCAATGAAGGAACAAATAAGAAACTATAGATAGATGTAAAAAACTAAAAATCTATTTTTTCCGCATTAGGTCCCTTTTTCGCGGACGGTCACATATAACGATCATCACTGATGAGGCTTTTGCCTGTGTTGAAGCGAATGCTGCGCCATTGTAGAGATTGAAAATGTACTTCTTAGTTAAGAACTTTAACGCTTTAAATCCACTGAGGCTTGAGGGGCCCGATGTGTACTACTGATTAATAAGAGGAAAGAGGCATGCGTGTTACGGTGGGACACATATGAAGAGTCATTCCGCTAAATATCAAAAGATTTCTTCGCAGAAGCTAACTTTTCATCGAATATCGAAATTAATGTTATTATCCTAATTGTCAAGGAAAAATTATTTTATTATTATTATTATACCATTTAGCCAAATCCCTCTCGGAGTAAGCGAAACTCTCTGGACTCTAGCCTCATTATACTGCCCGGGATCAAGGAATTCATATGAAAAAAGTGAGAAAAGGAGGTGCAAGATAAGGTGTAAAGTGGATGTATGAATCTCGGTTCAATCTAGAATTCTGACAATAATAGCTCTGACAAAGGTTGTTGATAAATCTCTCTAGCAATCACCCCAGATAAAGAGCTTCACAAAATGATCATACATCATAGATCACACAAACATACGCAGGCTGACTGATAATAGCATAGCAAGATCCATACACCTTACTCTAATCAGGTCTACTAAGTAATGCTCATGACGAGGGCCAAATAGTATCCATGATCTTTCCTTTCAGGCGTCTCTCACTCCGCTGACACTTTTCATTAAACATTTATTATAAATCATCTTTCTCCACACTTTCCTATCCTGGCATATAAGTTTAGCTTCCTTTACGTTCATAAATCTTTTCATGCAAACTCTTACGCTTCTATGGCTCTTTATATCTTGTCGATTTGGAGTCTCATTCACGCATTCCCACCATTCTTTCCTCGGTCTGCCTCTGGGTACGCTACCATTCACTTTACCTGAGTATACTTGTTTCGTCAGTCGTTCTCCATTCATTTTCTCAACATGGCCAAATCATCTCAACACTAGAGCCCCATGCGTGCGCTTCGCGCGCGACCAATTTATTTACATGTAATTATTTTATTTGGAAACGAAGTTCAATAATATACCATGAAATTAATTTTTACTACAATAATTTTGATTTGTACACCGCTTCGCATGGATACCTTCTCACGATGCAGAGTATATAATTGTGCAAGCCTATTACTTTTAAAACAGCTAAACTCTCAATTTGTTTATAAAAATTGTTTAAATAATTAATAATACTCGAGAAGTTACGAAGTATCACAGAAAAAAGTCTTCAGAAAGATATTCATAGTTAATTCTGTAAAAAAATGTAGCCTATTCGTTGACAAATAGCTAAACTCTGAATTTGTTTATGAATATTGTTTAAATAATCATTAATCATTGTATATCCGCAAAGTATCGTACAAATCTTCATGCACTAAACTAATTGAGCCTAGTCGTTGAAAAATGGCCAAGTTCTTGATTTCTTTATGAAAATTGTTTAAATAATGAATCATTCTTGGAAATTTGCAAAGCATCATATAAAAAAGTCATCGGAATGATATTCTTAGTTAATTCTGTAAAAAATGTAGCCTATTTATTAAAACATAGCCAAATTCCAAATTTTTCAATGAAAATGGTTTAAAACAATTATTAATGCTTGCAAATTTACAAAGCAACATCGAAAAGAGTCATCAGAAAGACTTTTCATAGCATCATAGAAAAAAGTAATCGGAAAGATATTCCTGGTTGATTATATGAAAAAATTCAGCCTATTCGTGGAAAATAGCCAAAATATGAATTTGTGAAGCAACCTAGAAAAATAGTCTTCGGAAAGACATACTTAGTTGTCTCCGTGAACAAATTGCGCCTATTCCTTGAAAAATAGCCAAGCTCTGGATATGTTGATAAACATGTTAAAATAATTAATAATTATTGTAAATTTTCAAAGTATCATACATAGGAAAGAGTTATTTGAAAAACATTTTTTATTGATTTCGTAAACAAATTGAGCCTTCTCGTTGAAAAATGGTCAAACTATTAATCTGTTTATCAATATTGTTTAAATAATAATTAATTCTTTGAAATTCGCAGAGCATTATAAAAGAATGTCATCGGAAAGATATTCTTATCTAATTCTGTAAAAAATTGAGCCTATTCGTTGAAAAATAGCCAAACTCTAAATTTTTTTATTTAAATTGTTTAAATAATTAATATTTCTTGTAAATTTACAAAACATAGTAAAGAGTCATCGGAAAAACATTCTTTATTGATTCCGTAAACAAATTGAGCCTATTCTTCAGTAAATAACCAACACTTTTTTTGTTAATCAAATTTGTTTAAATAATGATTCATTCTTCGAAATTTTCAGAGCATTATAACAAAAAGTCACTGGAAAGATATTCTTACTTCTATAAAAAATTAAGCCTATTCGTTAAAAAATATCCAAACTCTTAGTTTTTTTATTAAAATTGTTTAAATAATTGAAAATTATTGTAAATTTAGAAAGCAACCTAGATAACAGTCATCGGAGAGATATTCTTAGTTGGATTCGTCAACAAATTCAGCCTATTTGTTGAAAAACAGCCAAACTCTGAATATGTTTATGAAAATTGTTAACATGATTAACAGTTATTGTATATTTGCAAAGTATCGTAGAAACGATTTATTGGGAATACACTCTTTCTTGATTCCCTGAACTAATTGAGCTTATTCGTTTATGGAAACTGTTTAAATAATTAATCGTTCTCTTCAATTTACATAAGCAACATAGAAAATAGTCATCAGAAAGACTTTTCTTAGCATCATAGAAAAAAGTAATCTGAAAGATATTCTTACTTAATTCTGTAAAGAACTGACCCTATTCGTTAAGAAATAACCAATCTCTTAATTTGTTAATTAAAATTATTTAAATAATAAATAATTCTTGTACATTTATAAAGCAACATAAAAAAGAGCTATCGGAAAGATATTCTTAGTTGACTCCGTAAACAAATGGTGCCTATTCGATGAAAAATACCCAAATTCTGAATATGTTTATGAAGACTGTTTAAATAATTAATAATTATTTTGAATGTGTAAAGTATCGTAGAAAAGAGTGTTTGGAAATAAAGTATTGGTGATTCCGTAAACAAATTGGACTTATTCGATGGAAAGTGGCCAAACTCTTAATTTGTTGAAATATGTAATTGATCATTCTTATAAATTTGCAATTATTTAAGCAATTTTCATGAACATATTGCGAGCTTGGGTATTTTTCAAATGAAAACTGCTAATTCTTGTGTAGAACAAAACACAATTCACAATAATGCATGAATGAATATTGACAAATAATCAATGAAGTAGCAATACTATTCATATATGTAGTAGCAAAAATAAACTTAATACTATAGAAGTCGCTAGTAGAAGCTCACGAGCCCGCGCAGAGCTCCTCAGTCTGTTCCGATCTTTTGTTGAATCACTACGTTCGCAATAAAAGTCGTTTCTATTTTACATGTCCGTGTCTTTATTTAGTAGAAATATCTAACCATTCAATTTTTAGAAGTGGGATAGGCACCGCGATTCATCATCCAGGCCCTTTTTAACAAATCTGAAGCCACGGTCGCGAAATTTCTTTGAATAAACTTCCCGTGAACAAAGGGACGCCATTCATTCCGCGAGGCGTGCGTCGGCGTAAAGGGATTCGGTCGAAGAACTGTTTTAAGATAAATCGAAATGGACTATGTGTCCTGAGCTGTGTGCTTTTCGATATAAGTCTTATTACTGACTCAATTGCTGTGTGCATTTTCTCGATATATTCGGGTATGTGATTTCGCTGTGCGCGTACCATTGTGATTTCCTGTGTGGAACATAAGCGTACGCAAACGGGTCTGTGTGACTCAAGTTTGACTCGCTATAGTGCTTTTGTGGGCTGTGTGCCTTTTAGGGTGTGTGCCTTCTTGGGCTGTGTGCTTTTGTGGGCTGTGTGCTTTTGTGGGCTGTGTGCCTTTTGGGTCTGTGTGACTCGACTTGGAATTTTTTGGCTGCGTGCCTAAAAGTGAAAGTTCAGTAAATTTGGTGAGAGAATCCGCCATCTTAATAAGTGCAGTGCCATGCCTTCCTTTCGATAAAGTGCCATCTGGTGTGTGAATTGGAAACTTCCAGGAACAACAGTGCAAAACAGCGTGTTACCATAAGTGAAAGGTTTTACCGACGGTGCGCCACCTTGTGTGGAAATTGGAAACCTCCAGGCACAACAGTGCAAAACAGTGAGTTACCGTACGCGAGAGGTTTTACCGACGGGTGAAGTTAAGAGACAGTTTAGTGAAGGTTGTCAGCCAGTCAGCTGATTGCGACAGTACAGGATGAAGGATCCGAATAACTTCACGATTACGCATCTCAAAGACATTTTAAGGAGAAAGGGTCTTTCTTCAATTGGGAATAAAGCTGACTTGATTGCAAGGTTAGATGAAGCTTGTCCTGAAGGCACGTGGATGGAAGAGGTAGAAGACACAAACTCCAATCCTGATCACATCGGAGACAAACATCAAGCT
Organism: Andricus quercusramuli; assembly: GCA_932178445.1. Lineage (NCBI taxonomy): Eukaryota > Metazoa > Arthropoda > Insecta > Hymenoptera > Cynipidae > Andricus > Andricus quercusramuli. The sequence continues at coordinate 1,867 of CAKNXH010058442.1, read as the reverse complement.
CCTTTCGATAACCCTGCTGAACGTGAAGCCGCAGTTAACCTAGCTGACAGACGACGCCTAGAGCAAGTTTCCGAAGTCGACCTCTTGAGACGAGAAATGGAGCTCATGATAAGAGAGCGAGATCTACTCCAACGCGAATTAGAAATTACACGACGTGAAGCTCGTCGTGAATCGCCGTCTCAGGGAAGCTCTGCAAGCTCTCGTCCGAATTTTAACCTTAGAGGAATAAGTGATCTTTTGAGTGAATTCAATGGCAGTGATAACAATTTCTCCGAGTGGGAGAAACAAATTGTATTATTGAGTGCTACTTATGAACTCGACGATGATCGTGCGAAAATATTAATTAGTTCCAAGCTAAAAGGAAACGCATTGGAGTGGTTCCACTCCAAGTCGGAGCATATCGAGATGAGCATGGAGGATCTCCTCGTAGAAATGAGAAAAATGTTCGATCATCATCCGAAGAAAATCGAACGCCGTCGTATTTTTGAAGAAAGAAAATGGCAACGGAGTGAGCCATTTAGTCAATACTACCACAATAAGTTGATTCTGGGAAATCAAGTCCTCGTGGAAGAAGACGAGATAGTGGACTACATGATCGACGGGATTCCAGATGTGCAGCTGAAGAATCAGGCTCGAATGACAAAATTCGACTCTAAGTCGGAGTTGCTAGAGGCTTTTAACAAAATCTCCTTGCCTCCCGACCCGCTAAAAGGACATCCCAAGGTTGAATTGCAAACAACTGATTCGAGGGTCACCGGAAAATCTACAACGAAGGAGGAGTTTAAAAAACTCAGATGCTACAACTGCAGAATGGCGGGACACACGTGTAATCAATGCAGGCAGCCGAAGAAACACGTCTGCTACCAATGCAATGAACCTGGACACATTGCAAAAGAGTGTACTGCCAAGGCAGCAGCTGTCAACTTTATCAGTGAGGTACCTCCGGAGGACGAATAATTCTTCAAAAGGTCATCGTAATTGCAGCGGCTGGTAAGCATATCGATTTAGATTATGTATTTGATTCAGGTAGGCCGATTAGTTTTTAATGAAAATAAAGTGTATATGCGACGAGCATGTAAAAAATGCTACTAATCTTGATAGGAAATACGCGGGCATCGATAACCCTAACATTTTAACTTTTATGTAAGGTTAATACGAGTATTTAAATATGCTTTTGGTTTCAAAACGGTTCTGGCCACGTATCAATGTTTTAATAACAGCGCCTTTTTGGATTCGATCAAGGCAGGGAAATTAATGGTGTATTTAGATGAGGTAATGGTGGCAACCGAAGCAATAGAAGAGGAAATTAAGATTCTGAGTAAAGTTTTGTAATGTCAAAAAATAGAATAGAAATGAGATTAGCGAAATCATATTTTATGGTTACAGAGAGCGAATTTTAAGGTTATGTCGTTTCCTCAGAAGCTCGTCGAGAAAGGGTATCGAAATATTTGAGACTCGAGACCTATTAGAGAAGCGATAGTACGATTCATACGAAATGTGAAATGATACAGTGTACAAGAAGAAAGGAAATGATTTGTTATTTTATGTGCCGTAACTTTACATACCACGATCAGATGGGTCACTTGGGCCTCGCGAAAACTAAAGAAGTAATTTCCAGAACTTATTGGTTTCCAAAATGAAGCGAAAAGATAGACATTCATATTAGAAACTGCTTGAAGTGCATTTCCTTTTCTCCTTTTTCGGGAAAAGCTGAAGGCTTTATGTATATTGTTCGTAAAGGCGATATGCCATTCGCAACCGTGCGTATTAACCATTTTAATCCCATCGACAGAGCAAATTTACGAATAGCTAAAAACATGTGTTTCTAATTGCAGATGTGTTCACCAATTTCGTAAAATTATTTGCG
>CAKNXH010058441.1:15478-27536 GCA_932178445.1 Andricus quercusramuli | reverse complement strand
CTCTCTCCCGAACAATCTCCCACTCACGGTCGAGAGCATCACTCATATCGCGGGAGAGGCGGTAGAATCTGTTTTAAGCACAGATCTCTGCCTCTCTCCCGAACAATCTCCCACTCACGGTCGAGAGCATCACTCATATCGCGCGAGAGGCGATCGAATCTGTCCTACGCACAGCTATCTCTGTCTCTCTCCCGCGCAATCTCCCAATCACGGTCGAGAGCATTCCTCATGTCGCATATCGCACACCGCTTATCACATATCGCACATAGCATATCGCACATCACATATCATATTCGGACTTATATATTACTTTATTAATAATTCGCCATTTCTATACTTCTACGCACGCAAAACGCGTTGCAGATACTTCACTACCTCCTCTTCCCTCTTATTTCTCCCTTATTGATTTTATTGTTTTAGTGGTCTCAATATTATTACTGTTACAATTGGCATTGTATATGGCTTTTTATGAACATGGATGCATCTATTCCATTTTCGTCCCCTTCCTCATCTGCAATCTTACTTATTATTTCATCAAGAGCTGCTGTGTTTCTTTGTTCAAATCATTCATTTCATAACTTGTTAAATTCAAGTTCACAGAATTACTGTTACGCATTGATTCAATAATTTCTTGAGCACTTTCTGTGCGATATCCCGTGAATTTTCGGCAATCTCTTGCTCAATCTTCTGTTCAGCTCCTACAAATGTCACCTGATCTATAATGTTTTAGACTGTCCTGTCACAAACTCTTGGACTATTTTCCACATTCCTCTCTGGTTAATTTTGTGTTCAGTTGATCTATATCTTTGATTCCTTTGGTTTTCTTATTAATGCGACTACATGATTTCTGCAGCTTTTATAATTCACCCGCTCGAGTATTCTCCTATGCATACCTATATCTCCTTCCTTCTTAAAGAAATTATAACTCTACTATTTAGATATTTACCAAGGGGTATGTGTATATTGTAGGGGCATGTGTGCATATATAGATGTCATATAGGTCGTATATTGCTATCTCACTATATACTTTCATTTCATGGATGGCTTTATGTGGATGTTCATTTCTATGCTTGACATATCATGTATCTATTCATATTCATAATTGGATCTTTTTTCCTTGGTTTGGTTTCGGTCGAAAATTCGCCCATTCATGCTTCTATCTCTTTCTTTCTTAAAGAAATTATAGTGCTACTATCGAGACATTAATTGTGGGATATGTGCATTCTATATACATCACAAGTGTCATGGAGGTATGTGCACATTGTAGATTGTTGTATTATTACACATTTTATTCTTTATGGACAAGTTTATGTAGATGTATAATTTCGATTTGGTATACCATATTCCGGGTCTCATTCATAGTCATATATTATTTCTGTGTTGGTCATTCACCATTTTTATTATTATAATAAAATTATAAACAGTGTAACTCGCAATTGCTGATCAATCTCGCTAGCAATAACTTCAAACGAAGAGCTTCAAAAATCATCATGCCTCACAGTTCACACAGAAATACACAAACTGACTGATAATTCCATAGTAAGATTGACACTCTTAACTGCAATCACGTTCAATAAGCAAAGCTCTTCACGAGGCCACATTAGTATCCAAGATCATTCATTTCAGGCGTCAATCACACAACTAAAACTTTTCGTCACACATTTCGTAATCATTTCTCTCCACACATCCCTTTTCTGGCATACAACTTCCGCCTCTTCGAAATCCATACATCTTCTCAGGCATGCTCTTGTGTTTCTACGGCTTTTGATATCTTGTCGACGTAGAGTGTCATTTACTTATTTCCACCATTCTCTCTGCGATCTGCCTCTGGATACGCTGCCATTCACTTTCCTTGGATACACATGTTTCGTTAGTCGTTCTCGCTTCATTCTCTCAACATGACCAAACCATCTAAGCAAGGTTCTTGTCACTTGTCAAACAGCATCTCCTCCCTACCACATTCTTTGAAAATCCTCTCATTACTGCCTTTGTTGATTAGCTCCTTACATTCACCATTTTATCTACTTCTACGCATGCACACACGCGTGCACATACTTCACCGCCTTTTGCCTTTGTTCATTGATTATGGCGCATTGGCGGGCGGCATTTGACCCACTGTCTCTCCTTCATCAACTGTCGAGCTGAGTGACGTTTAGCGACGATGTGCCGCAACTATCCTGGACAATCCGCAGCTGATTGGACACCTGGGCACCGGCGTTCAAGGAGAATCGTATGGGACTCATCCATCAGCCTCCAGATGCGGACTACGAGGGAGCAACTCCTACGCAGACATCGAGAGTGCTTCCGTCAGTGCACGCACTCAAATCTACGAGCATCGACGCAGGTTCAGCAGCAGTCGGCCCAACAATAATAGCAGTAGGCCAATGGACAACACAACGTCGTGTCCACACAGGGTGGAACAACAACTACAACGATGGCTGCTCATCCACAGGCAGTGCAAGTCATTCAGCAATCATCAGCCGTCAGGCATACCACATGCCTGTTTATTCACAATATCGGAGAGCCAATGGGCACTGACACAGCGCTTTCCTTTTTGAAAAGCTTGGACGACAATTGGAGGTTTTTGCAACTGGGCCTTCGGCTGATAGTATCGTGCAGATGAAGAGTCCCCTGCAGAATCAGATGCAGCAGCTGCAGAGCTGCAGAGAATCAACAGACTAATCGGCCATATCAATAGTCTAAACTGATAAATCAACAGTCTGACCAGATCAACCAACAGGTGAATCAGCAGGTCAACCAAAAGATGAATGTCCGGATAGGACAGCAGCAGCAGTCGCAGAATTTCACTCTTCGGAATCAACATCAAATTCAGCAGCAGACACTGAAGACGTCGCCTCAGCAGAGTTACTCCCAGATCACTCAGATTCAGCTGACGACTCAGCAACAGCCTCTCGCTTCACAACAAGAACAACTGATGACTGGTCCACCGATGACTCAGCAGAAATCGCAGCAAATTAGTCCTCAGGGGCACTTGTCGCGACACTTGTCTCGTCAGCAATAATTGCCTGCTCAACAGTTCCAACGAAGACAACAAATGGCAAGGACTGAATCTCGCCGACCCACGATTCCGCCATTTTTGAGCTGTCAATCTTTCACCATGGAGCCGACGTTTGCCCTTTGTTCCTGCAGACCGAGCTGCGCGCGAACGCTCGCGCAACTTACTACATGCTACATCATGGAGCATGGCAACGGGGAGATCATCATCGCCGCCTGAGAGTAATCTTCAATGCGTCTAGATCTACGTCTACTGGCTACAGTCTCAATGACACACTTCATGCTGAGCCCAAATTGCAAATCAAGTCAAGCCACGGACTAATTCGATGGAGACGCCACAGGCGTGATTGCGGCGCTGAATCCTGCCTGATGCATCGGCAGATTGCGGTGAACGAACAATACATCGATCGGCAACGCATTGTATTGAGTGCCCGTGAGAACAACCCAGTCGTACACTACCGACAGTCGGCTCTGACTCCTGCCCCAATTCTCTTCAAAGATCGCTTTGTCTACGACCAATCGACGGAATGCAATAGCCTTCGAGAAGCGAGGCAGCTACAGGAGCAACTTATCGGCGGATTTCCTCTCCACGAATGGATCGCCAATTGACTGGAGCTACTAGCCGATTAGGCAGAAGAAGACCGTCTTCGCCCGACCTGCCTTCAACTTTGCAGTTATGGCATCACCAACGAGCTCAGCGTTTGCTGGAATCCGCGGAGTGATTGGGTCCATCTGACTCCCCCGAGATTGACTCGCATAGTCCGACCAAGCGCACCATTTTCGACACCATTGTGAAATTGTTTGATCCCTGCGGCTGGATCGCGCCCGTCACTCTAATGCAATACTAAATCATACGAATACTACTACGAGACACAAGGTTAAAGATTGTAATTGACATTGATCGACTTGCAACTTACTCAAAGGTTTTTGTGGGTTTCCTTTGAGTTTAGCACGGCATAAGCCGGGGTTGCTAAGCGGCATGGGGCCCACGCACCAGTAGGTGCCTCTCATGACCGTCAAGTCAGAATAAATGAGCGCATGTTGTTAAACGCGAAGCGACGTCATCAGCGACTTCAGTCGAATCAGAGCGTGGAAATTCGGCCTTACGGCGGGCGGCTTGCGGATAATCGTTCAAGGAACGAGGCGGGCGGTATGTTTGGTTTTCGGCTCGTCTGCAAAAGAGAGCGCCACTTGAGGGCCGTCGAGGTCCCTCTCGTCGACTGTTGCGCGTCTACTCCCGCAGTTACTCTTCCCACGTCGCCCCGAACGGACGTATGTCGGAGCGTATGTGGCTACGCGGTAGCCACATAGTGTAGTTACTCAGTGTAGCTAATCGTCGTGTGTCACCCAACTCGGACGTGCGGTCGACCGATCCGGATGCTGTAGTGTAGTGGATTGTAGTGTGGTGAAGCCAATAAACTAGTGATCTCAACAACATTTGGCGCCTCTTGTTTCTTGTGCTCTCCAGCCACCCCCTCCCTCCAGCAAATAGAAACATTATATATATGTATAATATATTAAATATATATATATGTATAATACATATAATATATATATATATATATTATATATTATGTATAATATTAATAATAACTATAGATGAATTGTAATTTTTTCTGAGAAATAATAACTATAGATGAAAACTCGTAATTTCATGGAGGAAGAATTTCTGTTAGCTATAGTAAGTCATAGGGTGACCTCTATATTTTAAAATTGAAACTAACAGAATTAAAAAAGTAGATTTCTCATTTTATCGATCGCCGATAATTATTTCAATGTAAGTTGTTATTAAAGATATTACATCTTTGCTTGTTATGACTGACTTTGTCAATACACGGCATAAAATGAAATGTATTTCAGTAATTTTTCTACATTTTCAATCCAGGCGCAGATGTTCTTTATCAGGATATATGCGCGTTATATTCCAGCCGATAGTATTGTATGTACCAATGACATGGTATGTACTATAGTCACGAAGAAATAGTATACTATTCCTTCGTGACTATAGTCTACTCGAGTCTACTCGATGAGATTAGATGAATGGCGATATATTCTCAGACGCTACTGCAGTGATGTATTATAATGCTTGAAAAAATATAAAGTGAGAAATAATTGAATTTTTCAATGAAAGTTATAATTTCATGCTTCTTAGTTTCTGAACTGATTGATTAATTATTTGTTTTAAGTCTTTGTTACGTTGTTAAATGACTGTATATGAATTTAATTTTCAAAATGATATGTACATATATATTTAAAATTTTTGTTAAATTATTTATTAGGCTTACTATTGAACTAAAGGTATAGAAATTCAATTTTTAAACAAGAAATATATATATATATATATATATATATATATATATATATATATAATGTGAAAACTACTTGAATGTTTCAATGAAACTAATTTTTTAATGCTATTTACATTGTGAACTGATTAATGAATTATTAACTGATTCTATTGAAACTTAAATTTTCTGGAATTAGCTTAAAAGGTTGTTGATACTTCAAATTGTCAGAAATGAGAGCTCGAATTTGAAAAAAAATATAAAGTAAAAATTATTTGAATGTTTCAATGGAAATAATAGTTGCATGCTTTAAAAAATAGAAATGAAATCTATAATTTAAAGGAGAATATAATGTAAAAATGATTTGAATGTTTTAATGAAAATAATTGTGTAATGCTTTTTATGTTATGGACTGATTTATTAATTCTTAACTGATTGTATTCAAACTTACATTCCTGGAATTAGTTCAAAAGGTTATTGATCATTTAAATTGTCGGAAATGAGTTTTTGAATTTGAAAAAAAAAATATAAAGTAAGAATTATTTGAATGTTTCAATGAAAATGATAGATTAATGCTTTAAGGAGTATCTGAATTTAATTTCCAAAATTATACCTAAATACTGTGTTTAAATTTCTTCAAAAATAAGTACAAAAAGTTATTAATAATTCGAATATTCAGAAATGAAATTTCATGTTTAAAAAATATAAAGTAAAAATTATTTGAATGTTTCAATGGAAATAATAGTTGTATGCTTTTTATGTTGTAAACAGTTTAATTAATTATGGGTTTATTAATTTGGTTAAAAACTTTAAATTAAAAGAAGATTTAATTTGAATTTTTTTTTCAATCAAGTAATATAAATTGATTATTTACACGAAGGGTATGTAATTGAATATTGGTTATTACTTTTATAATGAAAGTTTACTTTTCCTTTAAAATACCTTTATTGCAATTATATAATCTTTTCAAATACTTGTGACGTTGTGAAATAACTCTATCTGAATTCAATTTTCAAGATTATATGTACGTATATTTTTTTTAATTAGTTTAAAAGGTTAGTAATAAATTGTATGTATAGAAATGAAATTTTAAATTAAAAGGAGAATATAAAGTAAAAATTATTTGAATGTTTCGATGAAAAATGTAGATTAATGCTTAAATGAGCATCTGAATTTAACTTTCAAAATTATATCTGGATACTATGTTTAAATTTTGTTGAAAATTACTATAAAAAGTTATTAATAATTTCAATTTTCAGAATGCTTAAAAAATATGAAGTAAAAATTATTTGAACATTCCAATGAAAATAATAGTTTCATGCCTTGTATGTAGTGAACAGTTTAATTAATTATTGGTCGATTAATTCTGTTAGAAACTTTAAATTAAATAAAGATTAAATTAATTTTTTTTTCAATCAAGTGACATAAATTGATTATTTACTTGAAGGTTATGTAATTTGATATTGGTTATTATTGCTATAATTAAACTTTACATTTTCTTTAAAATACCTGTATTGCAATTATATAATCTTTTCAAATGCCTGTGACGTTGTGAAATGACTCTATTTGAATTCATTTTTCAAGATTATATGTACATATATTTTATTTATTTTTTATTAGTTTGAAAGGTTAGTAATACATTAAATTTCAAATTTAAAGGAGAAGACAATCTAGAAATAACTTGAATGTTTCAGTGAAAATAATTGTGTAACGCTTTTCATGTTATGAACTGGTTAATTAATTATAATCTGATTCCATTGAAACTTATATTTTCTGTAATTAGTTAAGAAGGTTATTAATAAGTCCAATATTCAGAAATGAAAGTTTAAATTAAAGGAAATATATCAAGTAAAAATTATGTGAATATTTCAATGGAAGTTATAGTTTAATGCTTCTTATTTTTTGAACTGATGAGTTCTGTGATAAAAAAAAAGAGGAGGAAAATAAAGACGAGGTTTGCAAGGTGGTAAATAAAGAGAGAAGGATAAGGAAAAGAGTAAACCATGATATTGAGATAATAGAATGGAGAAAATATTTTATTGAATTACTAGGAGGGGTAGAGAGGAATGTTAGGAAAGGAGGAAAAGATGGTAGGGAAACAGATGAGGAGGAGGACATTACAAGAGAGGAAATAGTCAAGGTATTAGGGATGATGAATGATGGAAAGGCACCTGGTATAAATGAGATTCAAAATAAAGTATGGAAATATAGGGAGAAAGAATTAAAGGAATGGGCATGGATAATGGGCAATAGAGTATGGAGAGGAGAGGGGTGGCCAGAGTTATGGGAAGAAGAAGAAGTGATACCAATAGTAAAGACAGGCAAATGGGAGGAGGTTAATGATTATAGAGGAGTGACATTGATGCCAACACTTTATAAAGTATATGTGACTATTTTATCGAAAGGTCAAATAAAGAAGTTATGGAGAAAAAGATATGGCCACCCAATCAGACAGGAATTTGAAAAGGGATGGGAGTGATCGACGATATATATGTTCTGAACTATTTAGTAAATAGGAGAATTAAAAGGGAGAAAGGGGCAATGATAGCAATGTTTGTGGACCTAACGGCGGCGTTTGACTCATTAGACCGTGCTGAGAAAGAAAAAGTTATAGCGAAAAAGGGGATACGAGAGGGATTAACAAAGAGAGTATCGGACATTTTTAGAGAGACAAAATGCAAGGTAAAAGTAGGAGAGCAAGTGAGAGATAGTTTCTGGTTGGTGAGAGGAGTGAGGCAAGGATGTCCTCTGAGCCCACTTTTATTTATTATATTAACATCAGACTTGGAAGAAGAAATAAAAAAAAATGGATGGGAATGAGTTGGGATAGGGAAAGAAAAGATATATACACTGGCATACGCGGACGATATAGTATTGATGGCAGAGGATAAGAAGGGATGATGGGTTTAATTACAGGATTAGAGAAATACTTAGATGAAAAAAAGTTGAATTAAATGTAGAAAAGACAAAGATAATGAGGTTTAGAAAAGGAGGAGGAAGAAAGGAGGAATGGATGGGGAGATGGAAGGGAATAAAATTAAATGAAGTAAAAGAGTTTAAGTATTTGGGATATACCTTGCAAGCAAATGGAGATCATAGAGCTCATATAAGAGAAAGGATAAAAAAAGCAGCAGGGGTAATGAAACAGATATGGGGAATAGGAGAAAGAAGGTTCAAAAAAAAATTTGAGAAGGAGAATGTGATTATTTGATACGCTCGTATGACCGGTATTAGGTTACGGAACAGAGATATGATGTGGGATGTAGGATGGGAAGAAATGGAAGAGATTGAGAGTTTACAAGAAATATATATAAGGTGTGAAATAGTTGCATGCACAGTAGTACATTGCATGTACCAATGACATGGTATGTACTATAGTCACGAAGAAATAGTATACTATTCCTTCGTGACTATAGTCTACTCGAGTCTACTCGATGAGATTAGATGAATGGCGATATAGTCTCAGACGCTACTGCAGAGATTTATCAAAGGGATAAATTAAGTACTAGAGCGGGAAAGAGGGCATGGAATTTTGAGACTAAGCTGTGGGAGGGAATGGGAGGAGAGTTAGCGAGAAATTGTTTGATGGTGGTAGAAGAGAGGAGAGGGAGGGCGATGGAATTAACGAGATTGGAAGAAGAAAGCAGGGAGTTCTTTAAGGCTAGAGAAATAGATGACGTGACTGGAGTCAACTGCGAAGAAGTCGAAGAAAGGGAGAGAGAAAAACAATTAATAGAAAGATGGGGGATGATTGAGGAATCAAAATATAATATATTGTTTAAGATGGTAAAAAAGAAAGAAGTACAAAAGTATTTAGAAGAGGGATGGGGAGAGAAAAGATGGACCAGAATAGCAAGATTTAGATTGGGAAGCGAGGTAAGGGCAAGTATGTATGGGGAAAAGAAAGATAACAGGAAGTGCGAAATTTGCGAATAGGAAGAGGAAACATGGGAGCATGTATGGGAAGGATGTAGGAGAGGAATGGAAGATAAAGGAAGCTGGCAAGAGAATGTGGTAATGATTCTAGGGGAGGATGGTTTGGGGGAAGAGTGGATGAAGGAGTTAGAGGGTGCTAGGGAAGCAAATGAGAAAGAATGAAGTACCTTAGGGGAAACATTATGAATAAAGAAAAAGTACATCTATTCCAATTACGCATTGTCCGCCAATGTTTGTGATGTTTCGAAATAATGATTTGAATTTAATTTTCAGAATTATATATACTTATAAAGCGAATTTTCAGAAATGAAAGTGTAAATTAAAAATAATGTAAAGTAAAAATTGTTTGAAGGCCTGAATGAAAATTATAGTTGAACGCTTTTTATGTTGGCAAACAGATCAATGAATCATTAGCTGATCAATTTTTTTCAATATTAAATTACATAAAGATTATATTTTAATTGGTTTAGATTAAGTACATAGATTGATTATTTGATTGAAGGCCATGAAATTGAATATTGACTATAATTTCTATGATAAAAGATTATTTATGTTTGAAATACCTCTATTCCAACTGTATAATTTTGGTAAATTTTTCGATGTTGTGAAATAAGTACCTGAATTCTGCTTTCAATATTATACATACATATTTTTTACTTTTCTGTGGAATTAGTTTAAAAGGATATTATTAATTCAAAATTTCAGAAAAATATAAAGTAAAAATTATCCGAATGTTTTTATTAAAATAACTCTTTATTGCTTTTTATGTTGTGAAATGATTAATTAATATATACATCTTTTTTTAATTTTTCTAGTATTAGTTTTGAAAGTCATTAATAAATTAAATGTATAGAAATGGAATTTTAAATGAAAAACTGATTAACTGATTCTATTCTATGAATGAATTAAATTTTCAGGAATAAAGGTTCAAATCCTTCATACGAAAAACGGTAACCTCCATCTTGTGTAAGATTGTAGTATATAAGGAAACATTATATAATCGAATATTGGATATGATTTGTATAATAAAAGTGTTTTATTCTAATTTCATAATTTTCGAAATGATTGCGATGTTGTGAGATAATTATCTAAATAATCTTCAAACTTGTATGTAAATGTGTCCTAATTTTTCATGGAATTAGTTAAAAATATTATGAATAATTGAAATTTTTAGAAAAATATAAGGTAGAAGTTATTTTGATGTTTCATTGCAAATAATATGGTTGATTGATTTTTATGTTCTGAACAGATGAATCAACTATTATTAACTATTGAATGATTTATTATTTTCAAAAAAGTGAATTACATAAAGATTTACTTTGAATTGTTTTCAATTAAGTCACATAAATTGATTATTTACATTAAGGTTATGTGATTTAATATTGGCTGCTATTTTTATGATGAAACATTTTTTTTTCTTTAATATATCTCCAGTACAATGATATAATTTCTTTTAAATGTTTGTGATGTTGTGAAGTGAGTATCCGAATTCAATTTTCAAAATTATATGTGCATATATTTAAATTTCTCCTGGTATTACTTTGGAAGGTTATTAGTAATTTAAATTGTCAGATAAATATTAGATACAAGTTATTCTAATTTTTCAATGAAAATAATTACTAAAAGCTCTCTATATTATGAACTCATTGATTAAATATTAACTGTTTCTGTTGAAAATTACATTTTCTGGAATTAGTTAAAAGATGATTAGTAAATTAAATTTAATAAAAGAAAAGTCAAAATGTAAAGAAAATATTTATAAAGTAAAAATTATTTGAAAGTTTCAATGAAAGTAATTTTTTCATACTTTTTATGTTGTGAACTGATTAATTAAGAATAAGTTGAATAATTTTGTTCACAATATAAAATTACATTAAGATTGGAATTTAATATCCTTTGATTAAGTAACATGAATTGATTATTCATTTTGAGATTATCTAATTGAATATTGGCTGAAATTTGTATTATAAAAGTTCATTTATATTTAAAATAGCCTTATTCCAGTTACGTAAATGTCAAATTGCTTATTAACTTGCGAAATGAGTATCTGAATTCAATTTTCAAAATTGTTTTTACAAATGATGTTATTTTTCCTGGAATAAGCTTGTGTTATTCGTCTAAAAATTTAATTTTTCTATTTTCAATACAGTTGTTTACGAATAAAACAAAATCTACGCGTCATATCAAAAAGTGACTTACAACAAATGTGTAGATCTTTTTCAGGTGCACAATTTTGTTTGATTTGTCTTTTATCGTATCTCACATAGTTTGACAGAAAAATGGAATTTTTGATTTTTTAATTATTTTTTTGTGCCATCAAAATTTGAATTTTTGATTTTTCGAAAAATTCAGAAAGTTGATATGAAAATATTGTAGGGTGTTCAAAAAGAAACGTTTTTCTCCTCTTGACTTTTCTTCATATCGTGCGTTTTTCGGGTTAAAATGTTCATTTTCGTTTGTTTCATGGAATTTTGAAAATGCTATAACTCCGGTAATTTTTGTTTTTATTGAAAAAAGTTATCAAGATAAATTGTTCGAGTTTTTTAGTACTATAAACAATCGTACATAGAATCTCTGAGTTTAAAAAAAAATTGTCTCAAAAATTTTCAAAATGCTCTAACTTTTTGAATTTTGATTCAAATTAGCTGGTTGACGAACTTGTTCTTTCTTTTGAGGCCCTACAAAATTTTGCCAAAGCACAATCCAATCTGATTATTTTTTCGAAAGTTATCTTGCCTACAGACTACAGACAGACTACAGACTACAGACAGACTACAGACTACAGACTACAGACTACAGACTACAGACTACAGACTACAGAC
>CAKNXH010058441.1:0-15468 GCA_932178445.1 Andricus quercusramuli | reverse complement strand
CAGACTACAGACTACAGACTACAGACTACAGACTACAGACTACAGACAGACAGAGAGACACCTTCGTGAAAATCGCTTTTTTCTGACTCAGAGGGTCTCGAAACGTGGAGATTTGATGAAAACTGACCAAGTCAAATTTTACATAAAACCAATACCTTCTCATTACAATGAGAATGTAAAAATGGAGTAAAAGTAATTTAATTGTTTCGATGAAAATAATTGCGTGAGGGTTTTCATGTTGTGAACTGTTTAATTAATTATAAGCTGATTTATTTTAACCACAAAATTGAATTACATAAATATATAATTTAAATTGTTTCAAATTCAAAATCATAAATTGATCATTTACTTCCAGGTTTTGTAATTGAATACTGAATTTAATTTGTATAATAAAAGTTTATTTAAATTTGAAATACCGCTAATTACATTATTTTTGAAATGATGCTGATGTTGTGAAACGAGTGTCTGCATTCAATTTTTAAAATTATATGTGAATATGATCTTATTTTCTCTGAAATTAGTAGGAAAGGTTACTAATATATTAAATTTTCAGAAATGATAGTGGATTTTTTTCTCAATATAGTATACAAATCATTACAATGTTTGAATGAAAATTACAGTTGAATGTTTCTTATGTTATAAACAGATTAATTAATCATTAGCTGATTATTTTTTTCAACAATTTTGAATTACATGATGATTGAATTTTAATTTCTTTTGATTAGGTAACATAAAGTGATTATTTACTTCAAGGTTATATAATTGACTATTGATTATACATTGTATAATAAGAGTTTGTTAATGTTTAAAATACCTCTATTCAAATTATATATTTTTTTAAATTTTGGGATGTTGTGAAATGAGTATCTGAATTTTCATTTCGAAATTCTGTGCACATATATTTTAATTCTCTCTGGAATAGTTTAAAGGGCTACTAATAATTCAAATTTTCACAAAAATATGAAGTAAAAATTATTTCAATGATTCAATGAAAATAATTCTTCACAACTTTTTGTGTTATGAAATGAAGAATTTGATTGGTCAAGAAATTTGAAGGAATAAATAGTGATTCGAAAAATGAGTAAAGGAGAAATATGAACACAAAAGTTGGCGCGCGCACATAATAGTCTAGTATGATAAAAAAGTCAGAAGAACAAAAACATTGCTATTTGAATGACCTACAAGATTGTCATACAAAATTTTCGATTTTTCGTGGGAAATCGAAAATTCAAATTACGATCGCACAAGCAATAATGAAAAATCAAAAATTCCAATTTGCCGTCGAACTATGCATGATGCAAAAAAAGACGAATTCACAAAAATTATGCACTCAAAAAAGATCCGCAGATTTTTTGTTGGTCACTTATTCATAGGACACGTAGTTATTGCTTTATTTGTAAAAAACAACATTAAAAATAAAAAAATAAAATTCTTGGACAAACGACGCAAGCTACGGAAAAAAAGAATGAGACAGAAGTTGTTCACCCAAAAAGAAGCTACAAATTTGTTATGAATTATTTTCTGATGAAATGCGTAATTTTGGTTTTAATCAGAAAAAAATAAAATTAAAAATAATAATTTTTTGGAAAAACGATACAAGCTATGAAAAAATGAACAGACAAAAGTTGCTCATACAAAAATAACTACACATTTGTAATTAATCAATTTTTTATGGGACGCGTAGTTTTTGTATCAGTCGTAAAAAATAACATTAAAAATAAAAAATTGAATTGTTTGAAAAACGACACAAGGAAGGAAAAAGGAAAACAAAATTAATTGACAAAGGTTGTTCATCAAAAAAAGATCGACAAATTTTTTAACAATAATTTTTAGATAGGACGAGTAGATTTTGTTTTATTCGTAAAAAAATATGTCTGAAAATAAAAAATTAAATTTGTGGAAAAACGACACAAGTTCAGGGGCGGCGGAACAGTTTCGCCCCATGCATATTGTTCTGATGACCGGTGGGGGGGGGGGGGGATACAATTCTCTCGAAAAAATTTTTATTCTATGGCAAAGGCGTATTTTATTTATAATACTGCAAAAACTGCACTTTGTTATTTTTTCCGCGAAATGAAATCAATCATTAACAATTCTAAATAAACATACTACACCGAATCCTATGTATAGAATTCCATACATGGAACTTTTCCATGTATCGAGAGCTCCATACATTCCATATATGTGTCGCCGCTCCTGCACTAGTTGCAATAAAATGTTTAATAACAAAAATTTTTTTTTTCTCATAGCATTCACACTTTTTTCATTTATAAAAATAATACAATGAAAATACGTATGTTTCAATACCAATGCATATTATGAGTTGTAATAATACAAATTCCTAAAAATGATTCATTTTTCAGTGTAACTGAGAATAATATTTGATACAAAATAAGAAACACATATAAGAGTAATCATGATAAATAAAATTTGAACTTCATTTTTCTATATCTGAATAAGAATCCCAGGCTGAGCTACAGAAGTAAATGTAATATACGTTTGATGTAATAGTGTTGAACAGGGTGGAACTATGGCGGCATGCCTGCTGGTCACGCTTTGTGTGGCGCCGAATCATTTCGCAAATATTCTATTTTTATGACTGAAGCTCGATCTGATTGCTGGCATGCAAGGTGCGGGGGTGTCGATCTCGCGGTATGATCAGCTGACTGTACACTGCCGTATTGCGTGTCCGCTTGCGAGGTATTTTCCAAGGCCAATGTGGAGTCGATTGTGGTGCAATCAGTCACCCGTTTAGAAAGAAATCCAGGCTCTAGACCAGTCCTCATCAAGCTAGGCTTGCCATCGCATAGGCCTCGTGTTTCTGGTAGGGCTGAAGACTTTTCGAGTATGGGTCTTTCGGTGACATGCGACAGGTCAAACATGGAGAGACAATTGAGAAACCGTCTATGGGAAACGAAGAGGAAACTGTCGGAGCAAGGGTACGATGTCTCAATCAGGGGAAAGGATTTAATCTACAATGGAAAACCCCTATCCAAGGACGACTTTCACTCCATGGGCACAGACTCTCCTCCTAGTTCGACGGAGACATTTCTTGTCGCGAGGAACACTGTCAGGAGACAGAGAGGAAGACCGCCGAAATGAGATGGGTCTGGGTCTGATTCAGCATCCTCAACTGGGGAAAGCCAACGGACCAGGAATTGTTCAATTACCGACTTTCTCTCCGGAAATCAGAATCCCGATGGCCCACTCTCGCCTAGTCAAGACAAGAAATCGACACCCTGAGGAGATACCAGAAACTCTCGCAAGAAAAGCGAATGACACTATTGTAGGGGCAGGAGAAGACATTCGGATTATCTTCTGGGACTCTCGTGGGTTCGGCTAACCTGGGAGACATTTCAACAGTTATCTTGGACAGCGATATTCTTTGTGTCTGTTGAACGTGGCTCCTGGCGGCTCCTGCAACCCTCCCCTCCTGGCTTCCTCATCATGAATGCTTCTCGGAATGTGCAACGAAAGTAAGTAGACTTGGTAGAGCAAGTGGTGGCTTAGTCATATTTGTAAACCGAAAACGGTATACCTGCGAAGTCCTTGATATATCCCCTGAGTGGATCTTCATAAAGTGCGCTTTTTCTCTATTACGATTGATAGTCGGCGTGATATATTTTAAGCCGCGGCTAGACAGAGAGTCAATTTGCGAAAGTTTGAATTCAGTACTTGCGCGGCCAGAGGAATCATATCCTTCGATTCCCGTGATTCTGAGTGGGGTTTTTAACGCGCATATTGGTAATCTAAACCAGGCACCTTATGAGGACTTTCCGGAGGGAGTAAATGCATTTTCGGAAAGATTCGTATTGGATCGTGACGTGTATAGAAGTGGTCTTGCTTTGGTTGAATGTTTGGAAGTGCATGGCTTTACTTTCCTCAACGGCAGATTCGGTGGTGATTGGCCGGCAAGCTTCACTCGCCTGTCCTGCGGGAGTGGGAGTACTATTGATCTCGCGGCTTGAGCTCTTACTTCAATTAATGTAATGGAAGATTTTTAAGTTATTCCTATTGCTACTCGCTCCGTCCATCTTCCGATCTACGTAGAAGTGTCAAATGTACGAATGGGTGGTAGGGAGGGGGTTGTTGAAACGAGGAATACGAGTGCGAGTGCGAAACTGATATGGAGAGAGGCTAGGAGGGAGGTATTTCTTAATCGACTGTCCCGAAGAATAAGTCACTAACAAAGTTTTCCGTATACAGAGTGTATCAACTATATTTTACTTTCCTAAAGTGTCGTATCTCTATGTATTTTTAAATGGAGATACGACACTCTAGCCAAGCATAATGTAGTTGATACGCTCTGTTTTCGGAAAAATTGGTTAGTGACTTATTCTTCGGGACAGTCGTAATAGTCTGTCGCTCTCTGATCCACACTCTTAAAATACGGTCTCGGTGCATGCAATGAACGAGAATCTCATATCCTCCATTAAGGAAGCGGCGTCGGGAGCGGGAATGATTGCTAGGCCTTCTTCCTCTTTTGTGGTGAAAAACCCGTGGTATGACTGGGCCTATCTTAACAGTAGAAAGAGGTAGAGAAAAGCCTGAAGATTTGTAATGTGTCAGGGTTCGCGCAAGAGGACATGCTTAAATATAATTCAAATAAAAAGGCGTACATATCTCTTATGAATACAAAGAAGGCAGTCAACTTTTTTAAGATTAGGTCTGCGTATGGAAATTGTATCGACCTGCAAACATGGTAAGACTTCGCGAACTCGCTGTACCCTCCTAAACTTACACTTGACCCTGCTTGGTCCTTAAATACACATCCTCTCCTGGATGGGTTGATTTCCAAAAATGAAATAATTGCTGCTATACGCAAATGTAGAACAGGGAAAGCTCCAGGTGAGGATGGCATTTCTGTGGAATTTTATAGAGCGCTTCCCGATTTTGGAGTGGATTACCTTGAATGTTTGTTCAGGAGGGTCTGGCAGAATGAAGAGGTCTCATCCGATTGGGCAAATATGCTTAAGTGCATGGTTTTTAAAAAGGGTGACAAAAAGGATCCAGCCTCATATAGACACATTGCGCTAGTGAACGTTATTGCTAAAATATTCACGCGGATCCTCCTGGACAAATTGTTTGCGTGGATAAATGAGTGTCAGTGTTTGCCGGAATTTCAGGCGGGTTTCAGGGCGGCCAGAGTCAATCATGATCTGCTCTGGCGAAAATTATTGAGCCTAGGTGTCAGCACAAAATTTATTAGGGTAATGAAAAGTCTCTATGATGCAGCTA
Source organism: Andricus quercusramuli (assembly GCA_932178445.1). NCBI lineage: Eukaryota > Metazoa > Arthropoda > Insecta > Hymenoptera > Cynipidae > Andricus > Andricus quercusramuli. The sequence continues at coordinate 10,230 of CAKNXH010058441.1, read as the reverse complement.
GGATGTCAATTCGCACTCCAGAGGGCACCACGTCCCCAGTTGACGTGGAATGCGCAGTCCTTCAAAATGAGCTTCTTAGCCTAATTTTCTTCATCTTGACAATCGGGGATTTAAGAATTTTTTTGCTGAGTCCTGGCCTCAGAGGAATTTCAATTGACCACCTGATTGAGGTTATCCTTTTGGCATATTCTAGTAATATAGTTGTACTTGCTGACACTAGGATTGATCTCGAGAGAAAAATTAATGCTATTGCTGAATATTGTAGGTTGAATTATCTGGAAGTCAATACATCTAAGACCAAGACCATGGTTTTTTATAGGCGCAGACCTCCGTTGATACCAAATTTTATGTTTGAGGGCACTCAATTGGAGATGATCCGGCAATATTCCTACCTGGGCAAGCTTTTTGAAAGCTCAGGTACCTTTTCTTTGGGGTGTACCAAAAGGGTTACTGCGGCTAAGGTAGCCGTCGGTTCATCTTTGCAAGTCCTTCGAACCTCCAAGTCGGAATCTTGGCGCTCTAAACTAATTTTATTTCAGAGCCTTATCTCAAGCGTCCTTTTTTAAGCCAGACGGATCCGGGTTTTGAGGTACTGTGAGGAGGAAGAAGTAATCGAAACAACTATACTTTCTTCAAGAGAGTTCTGGGCCTACCTTTACACACTCGAGGTTACGCGTTGAGACTGGAACTAGGCCGTGCTCCACTAGCATACAAAATATTGAAGAAGGCCTTAAATTGAAGGCCAGGATGCAAAAACTGGGCGATCGCTCGAAAACGTGAAAAAGTATTGTCCAATCGTCTTGTGATATCCAAATTTCAAAGTTCGGAAAATCAAATTCTAAAAAATATAGACTTGTAGAGAATATTAAATTGGACCTTTTTTCTATTTAAAGTTTTTCTTCCCGATGTATATTTTTAATGATAAAATTGAAAAAGTGGGGAAAAAATGTTCCCAAATTCAATCATTTTTTAAAACATAAATCGTCTTTACTCAGACAAATATGATTCAAACTGTTTTAAATTTGGTACACACATGCATTATACCCTAGCGATGCCTACAAGATGAAGAAAAAAGTAAAAACTGCCAATTGTTTAATAATAATTAATTACAAATTGAGACCTGAGGGTAAGCACGTTTTTTTAGCTTCGGCGAAGAAAAGTATCGATGGAACTTTAGAGTTGAAACAACTTACAGTGAGACATTTTTTCTTTACTATTGAGCGAAGATTTCTGGGAATTTTTAGATCAATTCATTGAAAATTGGCGAAAATATCCATTTTGTAAGAAAGCACGCGACGCCGTCTACGACTCTCCTTAGCTGATTCAAACGCTTCTTAACGTTAGTAGTCTCACGTGTACTCTCCTATAAACATAAAGGACTCGTCTTTTTATAATTAAACATGAAAAAACCTGCCCCTTCCTTTTGTAATAGAGAATGTAAACAAACCGTCTAGTGTCTTTGTTTTGATTTTCAAGCCTCCTCTTTTCTCGGAATTTATTTCGCATTTAGACAGGCAAAAATGAAAATTTATTATATTTCATTGTTTCTTGTTGAAAAAAAAGTTGTTCCTCTGCAGTCGCAATCACGTTATTTCAAATTGTGCTTTGGAATTTCGTTTTTTTTTTTCAAAAACTTTTGTTTCTTCATTTGTATTCTATTGCCGCGTGAAATGGAGAGAAAAAGCAAAAATAGTGATAAAAGTGCGTTAAAGAAATCACCCCGCAAACGTTCGATAAATGAAAAATCGTGGAAACGAAATATAAAAAAAACTTCTCGCAGCCAGGTTTTATTTTTTTAACACTCTTTATATCAAAATTTGTTTTATAGCCTTATCTCTATTGTGAAATCGTTTTTTGCTTCAGGGAAAAGAGTATACATCTATCTCAGGAGAAATCGTTGCAGCAAAAGTATTTACTGGTGTTGAAAATTGCTGCCCCAAGAATTGTTTCGAAAATGTGTCCGAAGATCTTCAAGGGCTGTATTTTAACATATTTTGGAGAAGCGGCGGGTATGAAGTTCAAAATGTGAAACTGTAATCAGCAATGACTTCGAAACGTTCAGCGGAATCGGGACCGGAATCAAACCAAAAGGAAATACATCGTTGGTCGTACGCATTTCAAGATATTTCTGGAGAAACTACGGTTTGCCGGCAATTTCTGTTAAATCTTTTAAAAGTTACTAAATCGCGCTTCGAAACTGTCCAGAAAAAAGTACTGCGAAACGAATCTCAAGGAGATTTACATGGGAAGCACTCAAATCACACCTTAAAATTAACCGAAGAAATGAAAGTAATGATTCAAGAGCATTGTGATTCCTTACCTAGTTCTGAAACGAATTATACTGCGTCTTCTTTAAAGTATTTTGATAAACCCGAACTAACGTTCGAAATTTTGTTCAATCTGTTTCGTGAATTTTACCTCGACAAAACGGGAAACGAGTCAATGCCATTAAGTATCTCGACCTACAAGCGGTACTTCAATGAAAATGTCAGTTACACATTTCAGAAGCTGAAGAAAGACGTTTGTAATGAATGTTTTCAACATGAACAAAATAACACTATGAGTATAGAGCACGAACAACACAAATCTGACTTAATTAATTACTGAAAAATTCGAAATTCAATGTTGTCCGAGAAAAACGTTTTTTTAATGGAATTCGATTATTCACAAAATTTGCCATTGCCGAAAATACCCACGTTTTTAATTATAGGGGAAGACGAAGTTACATGTTCACGTTTTAGAAGGAAAATTCAAAAAAGGGGAGAGCACTGTTTGTAACTTTCTCTTGCACGTCATTGAAAAAGAGCTCGCGTTAAATTGCTACAACAAAATATTTTTATTTTCCGATAGTTATGGCGGACAAAACAAGAATCAAAAAGTAGGAAAGCTAGCCCCGAAAGGTTTTCAAATATGAAACACGGTGAAAAGTAGTGTACAGTCCGAACATGTCAGTTGAACCTAACGAAAAGTATGACGGTATTCCGACAAATTTTCAACTTCCCAGCAAAAAAGAAAGTATTAATACGAATTGAACTGAAAAGACTAAGATACCCTGCAAATCCCGCTTTGCGACCATGATGCATTCGACCTACGTGTCAATGCATGTAAATTCGTGAAGACGGTATTTCAATTTTGAATCTTTCTATACGTACAAATACAGTGCAAAATTTTAAAGTCAGCGAATACACTTCAATGCGTCAGCACGCAAACGCTTCAACATTGGTCAATGCGTCTGAATTCGTGAGAGTAAAATACACACTTGAATTCGCCCCAATGCGTGACGGCGAATTTCAGCAAGTGTTGATTTATACAATTTAATTTGTAACAGGAAAACCAACGTGTAGGGGGTATAGAATTTATTGTAAATGTTTAGTAAATTGTCTCGTAGCTCAGTGGCGGGTACTCTGGACTGATACACGGGGGATCACTGTTTCAAGTCTCGACGCATACACTTTTTATTAATTTTTTTTCTGATTGACCTCGACCACGCATTAATACGAATTCACACGCATTCAATTCGCGCTGTCTCAATACATCTAAATGCGTCTCAATCCGTTCGAACGAATCAGAAAACGGGATTCACGCGCATTACAAAAATGTTAATTCGCCCCAATGCGTATCAATTCTTTCTTTTTTGCTGGGTTCAAATGACATCCCTGGCGGCCCGGCCGAACGGAAACATTACGCTACAGCGCAATGGTAAAGTAAAGTTAATAAAAGAAACAAAATTAATATATAAACTGTTGCAATTATAATAAAACGTTTAAATTTACGTTAAATGGTCATGCCGTAATTGCAACAAGTTGCCTTTGCAGCGTTAAAAAAAAAAAAAACATAGTGACCGTCATTGCAGTCGGGCTCCTGCATATTGGCAACCCGCTAAGCAGCTTCAAGTGGGTAGCCAGTCTGCAAGGGCCCGACTTGAATAACAGCCACATTGTTTTTTTATTTTTTAACGCTGAGAAAGCAACTTGTTGCAATTACGGCATGACCATTTCACGTAAATTTTAACGTTTTATTATAATTGCAACAGTTTACATATTAATTTTGTTTCTTTTATTAATTATAATACCATATTACTTTACCATTACTTTACCATTACTTCACCATTACTTTACCATTACGCTGTAGCGTAATGTTTGCGTTCGGCCGGTCCGCCAGGAATGTCGCAATTTGACAAGCTACTCGAGTGTCCTAAACCGAAAAGCATCGGAATCACTAAAGAAAAACTGAAAGATGTAAAATGTTTTTTGAAGTATTTAAGTCAGTCTGGAAAGGATTTTTACGAAAAATTCTTTCAAGAAATAGTTGTAAGAAATGCGAAAGATCAGGAAGACTGAAATAACGAAAAGTAAAATGAGAATAATCGAGTATTTTCAAGTAGCACAAATATGAGATATAATAACTGTTCACTTTTGCCTGTGGAAACGCGCTTTATAATTTTAAAGTAGACTAAAAGCAGAAGAATTCAGAAAAAATCGCGACTTTCTAACTCTATTTTAAGGAAAAATGGCTGTAAACATTAATAAATTCTTTAAACAATTTATTCAAACATCTCATTATCAGTGTAAATTCATATTTTATGTATTAGAAATTCACAGACTCAAAAATAACTAGAAACGGTTTGAGAAACTGCGTCCTTTTCATAGTAAAAATGTCAAAACAAAGACACTAGACCGTTTGTTTACATTCCCCATCACGAAAGAGAAGAAAACAAAGTAAAAGGTGGAACACTTGCGAAGCAAAAATTTTTCTATTTTTAGTTATTTGCTAATTCACTGAAAACACCGAAATGTCGGAAAGTTTAAGGCAGTCGATTTTCTATTAATTGGGGAAGGGGCAGGTTTTTTAATGTTTAATTATGGAAAGACGAGTCCTTTATGTAAGAAGCGTTTGAATCTGCTAACGAGAGTCGTAGACGGCATCGCGTACTTTCTTACAAAATTTATATTTTCGCCAATTTTTAATGAATTGATCTAAAAATTTCCAGAAATCTTCCTGCAATGGCAAAGAACAAATTTCTCAATAGAAGTTGTTTCAACTCTAAAGTTCCATCGATACTTTTCTTCGCCGAAGCTAAAAAAACGTGCTTACCATCAGGTCTCCATTTGCAATCAATTATTATTAAACAATTGGAAGTTTTGACTTTTTTCTTCATCTTGTATGCATCGCTAGGGTATAATGCATGTGTGTACCAAATTTCAAACAGTTTCAATAATATTTGTCTGAGTAAAGACGATTTATGTTTTAAAAAATAATTGAATTTGGGAAAATTTGTGTCTCACTTTTTCAATTTTATTATTAAAAATATACATCGGCAAGAAAAACTTCAAATAGAAAAAAGGTCTATTTTAATATTCTCTACAAGTCTATATTTTTTTTAATTTAATTTTTTGAACTTTAAAATTTGGATATCACAAGACGATTGTACGATTCTGTTTCACGTTTTCGAGCGCTCGCCCAGTTCTTGCATCCTGGCCTTCAATTGGCTAGAGAAGGTTTTGGGTATAGGTGAAGAGAGGCTTCCTAAGGTTTGTTTAAAATGTCTACATGTCCGTGCGGACTCAGGTAAGGCAGTTCCCAAGTTTAATTGGGTCATGCAGCTAAAACATCTCATCACGTTGTGTGAAATGGATGCCTTATGGCCCGGCTTCAACTTGATAAGTTTACAGATCAATAAGGATACAATCCTCGCGAAATTCGAGGCCTATCTTAGAGATATGGACATGTACAGGCTGAGTCTGACATCGTCTCTTCAGGCGCTGCCTCACCTATGGATTGCTCCCATGAGACAGCAATATTTTTACGGCGGAATACCGTTGAGATACGTTAGACTTCTTGCCCAGGTGCGTCTTATGGGAGGCGTGAGGGGTAGATTCTCATTGGGGGATCTTTCTTTTGGATACACTAGGGGGCAACTCTGCACAATCTGCAACTTGGGATTGGAAGAGAATCTGTTTTATTTGTTGGCAGAATGCCCTATGTATAGGGATGTCAGAAAGGATTATTCCAATTCCGCGTTTAGTCTTACTAAAATCTATGCGATACGTTAGCATAAATAAGTAGAGCAAGCGGTATAGACTATAGGCTTAGGTTCAGGTTGTTTAGGTAGGGTTTCGAATCCCTAGCGCGTGCGATTTTTCATAGAGTTCGAACGTGCGATTATATTTCTAGGTGACTATGCGTGCAATTGCGTAATTTCAACAATAAAAAAATCAAGTGTAATTATTATATATAAAAAAATGTTAGCGTGCAAATTTATGATAATATTACATCATCTATTTCGAGCTGCTATTAAGACATATTAGAGAAGTCATATAGGCCTAATACCTACCAAACAAAAAGCTGATCAAATCCTATTTGGGACCAAAGAAGCACCGGAAGAAACCTGCTAGAAAGCTATTAAAACTACTAGAGAAGTCATATAGATATAATATACACCAAACAAAACCTAATCCAATCCTATTAGCCACTGAAGAAGCACCGGAAAAAACCCGTTAGAAACCCATTGAAACCAACTAGAGAAGTCATATGGGCCTAATACATACTAAAAAAAAACCTAATCAAATCTTATTCGCCATCAAAAAGGCATCGGAAGAAACCTGTTGGATACCTATCAAAATCTACTAGAGAAGTAATATAGGTCTGATACATACCGTACACAAACCTAATCAAATCCAGTTAGCCACCAAAGAAGCACTGGAAGGAAACCTGTTAGAAATCTAGAAAAAAAAACCTATTCAATAGGTATTTGGAGGTATTAGAAACCTAAATCTATTAGTATTCTAATGTCTTTTTAATAGGCATTTTACGCAGGGATGTGAATGGCCCTCTTCGACGAATAAGGTGTAGATCTCGGAACAGTGAGGGTACGTGGGTTAGCGTTCGCAGATGATAAGGCTATTATGGCAGTTAATCGAAGACTTGCAAAGAATTTTGAGCAAACTTATCACAAGCATGAAGAACATGGGCCTCAAAATTAATTCAAATAATATAAAAATTATGGTATTTGAAGGAAAGGGTGAGAAAACAATATACAACATTATCCTAAATGATGAGGGAATAGAACAAGTTGATAAGTACATGTACCTTGCTAGCCTATTCATTAATGACGGAAAGACAGTTGGAGAGTTGGAAAGACGTATAAACGATAGGAAGAAGGTTACCGGTAGAGCAGGGCCTATTATCAGACGTAGAAATATATCAAGGAAAACGAAAAGGGCAATACGTAATTCTATATTCATACAGACTGTGCTGTACGGTAGCGAGACCTGGACCTACCAAAAAAAGATAGGAGTAAAATGAACGCGATTAACATGCAATTCCTGCGCATGATGTGCGGCAAAACACTGATGAACATACCCTCCGAAGAATTTCGGATAAGTTTCGGATTCCGAAATCGTTCTGAACTTATCCGAAATGAATCCGATCAACGAAATTTCTCCGAAACATATCCGGTTTATTCCGAAAATTGTACGAAAATAGTAAGGAATGTGTCTTGGTTAAGTCCGAGATTTATCCGTACAAAAAATCTCGACTCCGGACAAAGTCCGATTAAATCCGAAATTTCGCCGAAATTCAAAGCCTAAAATAATTTCTGCTAAAGTATAACTGAAAAGTAGTTCGGTCTCATCTGAAATTTTTCCGGACGAAAACTTCCATTGCAGAAAGAGTCCGATTTAAACCAAAATAAGTCTGGATAAAAATACGGAAACCGGAACAAGTCCAAATCAACCTGAAATTAGTCCAGGAGAAAAATTCATTATCCACTAGAATTAGATTATTAATGGAAAAACATTCATTTACTATCGAAATAAACAGCATTTGAGTAATAAAAATCTTTGCTGATAGTGTCAGCTTCACCTTAAAAAATAAACATATCAAAATCACATTTCAATCATAATTTATAGGACATTTAATTCAGAGTCCGCAACCAGAATCCTCTCTCCTCTAGTTATTGTGCAACATTTCAGTGACAAATGTTACACAAATATCCGAGGTTGAAATACGAAAATTAAATATGACTCGGGGCACCAAAAATTTTGGGCGCGGTTCTGGCACAAATCTGGTGCTCTGATTCGCAGTACGATTTTTTTAAATTTTTCCGTGTATTCATTGGAGGTCTAAAAAAAGGACTTATATTAAACTCTCTCTTAGCCCTACAAGTAGGGAAAATGCACTTATGTGCCATTTTGGAGGACTAAAAGAGGTCTCAAATCAAATATAAATCAAGTCATCAACAGGTGCTCCTAAAACCTATTATGACCTACATTTAGAGGTCTAAAATATGACTAACATTTTGACTCAGGGATACAATCCGGATTAGTCTTATCCTCCAGACCGTATAAAAGACGGACATTACCAGATACAATGCGCATTCATCGAGTCCGTCAGACCGCATAAAAAGCGGACGTGACCAGATACAATCCGGATTGATTGAATCCGTCAGACTGTACAACTTTCGGATTCTACCGGACAATATTCAGAATTATTATAATTTTGGTGCAACTTCATCCGGACAATTTTCAAATACAACCAGATAGAATCCGAATGACAAAAACCGGATGACGTCCCGGACAATACCGGACAAATTTCGAAATCCGGAATTCGTCCGGAATTTTTAGCAGGGAAGTGAGTAATCCTTAAAGAATGAGGTGTAGAGGAGACACTAGTTGACATATGTGAAAGAAATTCGTTAAGATGGTTTGAGCAAAATGAGCATGTTGAGAGAATGAAAGATGAATAACTAACGAAACAATTGTATCAAGGTAAAGTAAATAGCAGTGTACCAAGAGGCAGACCGCGGAAAGAATGGTTATAATGTGTGAATGAGACCCTAATTTGAAGCGACATAAGAAGCCATAGAAACCCGAAAGCTTGCATAAGAAAATGCATGGATGTGAAGGAAGCTAGAGAGGTATGCCAGGAAAGGAAAGTGTGCCCTGCCGATGAAACGGCACCGAAACGGCACTGGCTGTTTGTACTGATTTCAGCACCTGAACGGCACTCAGAGTGTTGCCACGGTCATATAATGGTCCTATTGTTTCCTTCACGTACCGGGCAGGCAGAGTGATTTCCAGTAGTTGGTCGCCAACAACCCAAATCCCTTTTTAAAATTGTCTTCAAATTATTGACAATTTTTTATCTATGAATTTTCTTATCATACATATATTTTATACTTATAAATTATATACTAATATACTATTCTGGAGTTGAATTCAAAATTTTTTGTTTTTAACGTATCTCATTCCGTTCATTAGATACATTAAATTCATTTCAATTTGTTGTTTTTTTAGCTGAAACCCTTTTTAATATGTACGTTCATCTGTGTATATGTATGAGTGCCACGACGACTATTTACCACGTTGCATTCCTTGCCTCGACTGTCAGTCGTGACCGCCGCGTCAATCGAGCAGTAGTACTCTTGATGTATTGAACCTTAATGTTGTTTTTCTTAATAAATACTAGTTTCTGCCAAAGATCGTTTATTCCTTTATTGCAATAAACAATCTGATAGGTTATGGGCCCAGAAACGGTTACACCTGCGTATTAAAGAAACTAAAACAAAGCTAGTGACAAAGTGAGTGATTAACAGATCAGTGTATTGTGCGTTTTGTGCATTAATAACAGTGCAGCGATTTTTGAATCATGGCTGAATCAAAGGAGATCATGGATCCGACCAAGCTGGACGGAACCAACTTTCCGTTGTAAAAGTTTGAGATAACCTTGACGATTAAGTAAAAGAATCTTACTGGATACATAGATGGAACGGCACAGGAACCGGATAAAATGGAGAAACTTAAGGATTGGCAGAAATGGAAGAAGCAATCTTCCCAAACTTCAGTGATCCTGTTGAATTCGGTTATGAAGAATATACGTCAGAATCTGATGAACTGCATGACTCCGGCTCATATATGGAAAAAGCTCCATGATTTGTATGCAGAATGCAACGAGGACCCAGTGATGAGTGCGTGGTCACAATTTTATGCATTTAAAATAAAAGATGGTGAGTCCATCGCGTTGCAAATCGAGCAAACTTGAAAGCATTATCAAAAGGCTTACAGACGCTGAAGAAAAGCCAACTGATAAGAGTGTTATATGCAATTTATTGTGCAGCTTGCCATCCAGATTTTCCACGTTCAGAATGGCGTGGGAAAGCACTCCGAAAGATGAGCAGAAGAAGGACAATCTAATAGCAAGATTGCTCCGTGAAGACAAGCGTCTTCGAAA
>CAKNXH010058440.1:58922-141249 GCA_932178445.1 Andricus quercusramuli | reverse complement strand
AAACGAGAAGTGCCAGATTTTCTGGAACTACGATTTTCGGGCAGCAGTCTCCGTTGCGCACTCGAGGCCTGACATTGTTCTCCAAGACTTCGAGAAACGAACGATATTCGTGATCGAATTCTCGGCTCCGTCCGAATACAACATCACTGCAAAGGAGAAAGAAAAAGAGGAGAGGTATCAAGAGCTTAAAAGAGAGCTGCAACGACTGTACCACCCATCTCACGGATGTGAGACGTGGCCATAGGTGTATTGTACCGCGGTTCTACCGGGGGCTATTGACATTTTCTTTTTAGATGGCAGTTGCTCTTAGTGGTACCCTGCGGTGGTTGTTTAACTTTTTTTTCTTAATTATATATATATATATATATATTTATTTATTTAGAGCCCGTAAGACTATTTTAACAGATCAAGGTCAAAACCTTCTATCAGAATTCATGCAACAATTTGAAGAAGCATTGAGAATCCAACATATAAAAACAACTGCATTTCACCCCCAATCTAACGGCAATATTGAACGTATGCATTCTACACTTAAGAATCTGATTAAAACCTCTATTGCTGAAAACAATAAAGAATGGGATGATAACCTAAAATACATCAACTTTGCAGTTAATACTATGAAGAACATTACTCTCGGAATATAACCGTTCGAAGCTACCTTTAGAAGAGAACCCAATAACCCTTCCACAAGTAATCCTTCGCCAAATCCAACGTACTATGATTTAATTATAAAATGGAAGTCTAGACATGAATAAAGTTTAAAGAGAATCAAAGAAAGAATTGAAGTTGAACAAGAAAAAACTGAGGAATTTTTAGAGTACAGAATAGTTAGAAAACACCCAATCTATAAAGAAAAAGACTGGGTGAAGTGGAAAAACACTACCAAGCGAAATAAGTTGGACCCGAGCTGGAAAGGTCCTGGGCAAATATTAGAAATTCTAAAAAACAATAACATTAAAATTAGACATGAAAATAAGATTATCACATTACACATAGATCAATGTACACCCGATTTTGTAGATGACACTCGCGCTGATAACACTAATAATCCTGTCGATAACAACGACGGGGGCTTTGGAAGAACTAAAAGGAAATATCTACTTAGAGGAAATAAGAAAAGTTTATCTGTTTCATGAAGAATGGAGATTAGTGATAGGAATAAATTTAACGACAACAGAACAAAGATTAGAAGCAATAGATCACACTCTAATGACATCCGAACAAGCTTGTGGAACAATTTGTGCAACCAAAGAAGAGTTAAAATTAATTAAAGGAAGACACAATAGATTAAATTTAAAGATTGCAATTCTACATAAAGTTCTAGGAAAACAGAGACATAAGAGAGGATTAGCAAACTTCATTGGAGACATCTCCAAAACTTGATTCGGAACTCTTTCCGAATCCAATTGACATCAAGTTAAGGCTGAGTTCGATAAACTGTATATCGATAATAATAATATAGCATCAGTGTTGACTAACCGTACCAAAATACTGAAACTAATACTAGATTCATCCTCAATGGAATATTCTACAATAAAAAAAGAAATTGGGAAAGAACTGGGAATGGCCCAAAAATTTTGTCAAACTGTGAATAATAACGCAAAGGATAACTTTGTTAATACTAAGTTGATACTCGCCTCTCTCTTGATTGATGAAATGAACGAAGACATCAATACAGCCATAGACGCTATCAATGATGGAAAACTCGGTATTGCACACCCCCAAATTCAAATACCCGCAATTTTGAAGAAGACCCTCGAAGAATTTGAAATACACCACAGAACCAGATATCACTTTGATAATGATGAGGAGAATTGCCAACATATTCTTGACATCAGTTCACTCTCGGTAGCCATAATTCAGGGACTCCTTACTTACATTCTAGATATACCCGTCCTAGAGAAGGAAGAGGGATCCTTGATAAGAATTGTTCCCATCCCAGAAAAGAAAGGCAACCTTCACCTATCCATTATCCCAGATCACGAACTGATTATTAAATTTAGAGATTCTTACGTTCCAACAGATAAACAGACTATTGACAAATGCAAAACTATAGTAAGCTATTTAATATGTAAACGAAATCAGCCTAATCTCAAACTGTCTGGAAGTAAAAATTGCTAATCAAGCTTACTCAAAAGATATGAGGAACCAAATTGTAATCAATCTCCGTGTTTGCTTCACAAAGAAACTTTTATACCAATCTCCGACGGATACATTATAATTCCCCTCGATAAGATAAGCCTAGATATAAGCTGCGAAGAAAATATAAAATCTATAGAAATAGTCAAACCTGTTAAGATAAAAGGAAGTAGCTGCAAACTATATAATAATTATGACCAAATAGATCTACCAAAACACTTAGAAGAAAAACAGAATTACTGGATTAATGTGACCTATAATTCACTGTATGGCCTATAGCTTGCTTAAGTTTAGACGACACTGAAAATAAAATAAAAACTGTAGCTACTCACAGACGCTTAAGAACTTGGACAGAAAGTGGACTAGAATGGCTAGAGTACCTTGGCTATGCAGCTCTAACTGCAGGCATATTATATATATTATATAAGACAGGAGTTTTTAACGCAATATTAAACTTTGTTCCGGAAAAACTATGCATATTCTATGTTGAAACTAAAGTACAGACTCCGATTCATATTGTAACGTATAGTACTAGTGTACAACCTTTACTAGATAATAAGGATACTAATATCAAAACTTGAAAACTAAAATTTTAAAAGTTTAGAGACTAAACTTAGTCTAAAGAGAGGGTTGTAACGGTTGACCTCAATAGACTTCTCCCACTAGGCTATTTGGTTAGTGCTTTTGCCCAGCACGAGTCAGTATTGTTACGCATTTGGATTTTGGCCCTTTGTCAGTTCTAATATCAATGTTATATGATGAACTGTATTCATTCAAATAAAGAATAATCAAGTACTATTGGGTAACTCGACTTATTTCGGCATAATAACATTACTGAAAAAAAATGTCTTCTAATACGGCGCACGCAAGATATAACGCTGAATATTTACCACTTAATTATAGTTTGGCTGTTTATTACCTTTCTGATCGTACTGTTAATCCAAATTGCCTCTTTTATTCTTGATGCCTTTTTTTGAGAACTTTCTTTTGACGTCTGCCTCGAAAACATCGATAAGATCGGCTCGTTATAAATTTATATGTTTTTCTTACGAGGGCGATTAGGTAGAACGACCGCTGACTTCAATTAAATTAATGGCGAGCGTGTACGAACTCGTTTGTCGAGTGGACAATTTGCTCGAAATGTTTTCATCTTCTCTCATTCTGCAGGCATTAATTCACTAGCGTAGCAGGTTTAATTATTCAAAATTTTACAATGTCTGCTACATGTATCAGAAAGTAAAGTAATAAATAAAAATAAAAGTAATATGGACGTGGAAATCCCCGAATAAAGAGCATGGATGAGCATCGCTGAAATGAACCCGATCTCAATTCAAAATCACTACAAACTGGTTCAGCTAAAATGTTTTCGCAACATTTCCTGTTGCTCATTATAATGTTACGCCATTATGTAAAAGGCAAAGAAAGGCTCTTAAGGGCGTTTGAACCATGCCCTAACCTCAAAATTGAATTACCTCGTTTTACTCCTTAAATACTGAAATTGCATCTTTATTAGATACTTACGGTCTACTCCTGCTGTTAATCAAGTTTGTATTCAAAGTAATGAATTGGGTAATTTCAATACTTTTCGTGTAAAACGATTTGTTCGAATGCTCGGCGTGGCTCGGGTTAGAATTCAAAATAATCGCTTCTATACACAAAGTATTCAAGTTAGCCAATTTTTTGCTGTGAATATAAACTTAATTCAAAACAGTAGTATAGGGCCTGAGTATATGATAAAGATGATATGATATGATAAAGACGAGAATTCACGGAGTAAAATGTGGCAACGCAATGTTGAGATTAGCTCCTGGTTCCCTATTTTATATTTCAGATTTTCACTAAGGTAAACCAGATACTTTTTTATGTTTGAATGGAAAATCAGTGAATGGCAGTAGAGGACTTGGAAACATGGTCACTGATTTAAATCAGTGACATCAAGATGACTGATTTTTTAGTGACTTCAAAACCCCTGCTTTTTTAGTGATTCTCATGTCACTGGTCTCGCGCTTCGCGAAAGCGTCGCGTCATCTGCTCTGATAATAGTATAGGTAAAACCAGGTTGCTGGGTCCTGGGTCTAGTTTGATATATTTTGTTTATATAGATGCCCTGACCTTATTTTCGTAAAAAGTGTCTAGCTACATATGTTTTTTGTCTCAGGAGAAAATACCAAATTTTTTTCGGCTGAACGTTACAATTCTTCGTGACAAGTACGTCACCGTGGTTCTTGCAGTCGTACAGAAACTGTACAGCTAAGTGGACACATGTTCCGTTATTTATTGCGTGTGGGGGCAAAACCGGGTACTGATGGTAGGGGTAAGACCGGGTAGTACTATGCCTTACCCAACGTACCATAAAGTGCCAACAAACTGTCAACAAACGTAAAAATAGTTTATAATTTTATATAATCGTTATCGTACATTATTATTGTATGTGATTATTATGTCACTAACGATAATAACCCCATTTCAAAAAAAAAAAATGGTTTTTATCACACAGGAGAAAATAATCATGAAAAATGTTACATAATATCTGAATAATAATAATATAAAAAAAATAATATTTGAGAATTTATTCATACGTTTTCTAATAATTTCTAATAATGAACTTTTTTTAATCTGACGATGCCACTAATTAACAGAAGTACGTCTGATAGGCAAAGCTGGCCCTCAAGCATCGAAGACATCGAAGACAAAGAAGAGAAAGAAGGATGATTTTCCATCAGAAAAGAAACCGGAAGCAGACATTGATGAAGCTTGTTTTTTTTGGAATGAGCTTCAATCTGTATCGACTAAGGGGTGAATTCAGACTTGCACTGTGTGCAAAGAGTAAGCCTAAATAGCGTGCAGCAATGTCGAACAGGGCGAATTCGTGTGTGATTACTGCTAAATCCATCGTCAGTACATCTAGGATACTGAATATCACAGTCTTAATCATATTAAAAACCTTCGTGAGTGTACCCAAGATACTCAGCATACCAATTTTCATTATATTTAATTACAATCAATTCAATTTTTCTTAATTTTAATGAGTTTTCAAATTATTCTCATATGTACCCGGTTTTACCCTACCCACGGGGAAAAACCGGGAATTTTGCGTTTTTGATGTGTAAACATCTTTGACCTCGATATGGGGAGTCGCGCCTGATTCAAATGAAACCACGACAAGAAAGTGTAACGCAGGCCTCTGACACACGCGCTGTGTCTCGTGCCACAGAACGGAGTCTCTCTCTCTCCTTCTCTCTCCCTCTCTCTCTCTCTCTCTCTACCCAACGAATAATAATTGTTTAAACAATTTTAAATTATTTACAAACAGTACGAAAATATGTTGTGTCTAATTTGAAAAAAAGAAACAATTTTTTTCTTATAAGTTTTGAGTACTTAGATGTGTAATAATAATGATAAGTGTCATAATAATTTATTTATTTATTCATTTAAACAGTGAACGGGCAATGCCCTTTAGCACACACAATTCTTAAAAATTAGGATAATACTACTAAAATAGCAAAACGGTAAAACGGTAAAATTGGCTTACAAAAATTTCAAGTTCCAGTTTTAGAAACAGGCTACAGAGCCACATTTTCAAATTAAATTTAACATGTCTACGCAACAAGATTCTGAAGCGATTTGTAGAGGTATTAAAGAAGTCGAGATCATTACTGAGCGAATTCGTTTCTCTACAAATTCGCGTGAGCACAGAATTCAGTCCGTAATTAGTTCGATGCGAGGGTAACTTAAACAATGTATTGTTACGGAGAGTCGTTGTAGGTGTGTACAATATAATCTGTTCGAGAATCGCAGAACAGTTAATTTTGTTATTGAGTACATTAAACAGAAAATATACCTAATTAAGACGTCACCACCACGAGAGCAGTCACTCGACAAATGATTTCTGTCACAGCGAAAGACATCATAACCAGTGAAGCTTAATTCTGCGGAGTTGATTTTATTTTGAAGCCAGGACTCAGAAAAAATAATAATATTATATGTTTTCGTCGGTGCCACTTGACGAAGTGGCGACAGTTTAGTGCATACACCCCTGACATTTTGATAAAATACTGAAATCGTTGTATTACTTTTACTTACAAAGGCCTTAGTAGGTGGGATATCGATTGACTTAATTACTGCGAGATCTGTTCCAGGCTGGACGACTGAAGTGGCAAGGAGACATTCGTGCGTTTGCGCATTTTTGTGATTGCAGGTATCGTACCTTTGAATGTCAGTACGAGATCTTCTTCTTCATTCAAGCGACGCGTTGCAAGCTCCTTCTTCAATGTTGTTATTTCTTCTGTCTGGGCCTTTGTACAATCGAGAGATATCCAGATCGAACTCAAAAGGTCTTTGCTCACAGCTCTTCTTTTTGCATCCAGGACGAGCGGTTAGTGTTAAAATAATTTTTTTTCTCATAGCACTAGCCACAGTTGCCAACACACTGCACGCCCGTGAATTCACACAAGCCACTCGTGCGGATTCACGAGCGGGCAGTTTGTTGGCAACTGTGGCTAAAACTATGAAAAAAACAATTATTTTAACACTAACCGCTCGTGCCAGAGCTTGTCCGTGTAGGCTCTAACTTTATCGTATAAATTTTCTGAGACAATTCCTGCGAATATTTTGTGGATGTCAGACATAGGTATTTCTTTGCTCAAGGATGGAATGCTGTTCGAAGAAGAAATGTGTTCAGGAAGGCCAAAAAGGATCAAGTTATTTTTGCGAGCAAACCTTTGCTCCAATTCTGCTAGGCATTGACTAGTTAGTGTTTTGTTAACTACAATGAGAATAGATGTTTCAAGAGTCTCGATTCTTTCAATTGAACCTTCAGCTGTAGTCATCCTGGAGTTGAGGTCTTCTACTAATTTATCTGTTTTATCAATCCGTAAAACAACGTGGTCAATTTTTATGGATAAAATGTCAAATTTGGATGAAAGCGAGCAAACACTAGCAGAGATCTCATTTAACTTAGGCTTAACGTCAGCAAGTTCCCCTATAATTATTCTTTCATTCATTCTTTCATTCTTTCATTCTATCCTGGGTCGTTACCGGTACCGGTGGTTCAAGCGTTGTTGGAGTACGAGGTTTTGGATTTCGGCAGCATTTAGAAAAAGGACCATTCTCAAGAGTAGTTGTACGGGTAGCACAGCCTGGATGATAAGGCTTCTGACAACCGGTGCACAGAACTGCATCAACAACAGTAGATTTGCACCCCACACAGATCTTCTCCAAAGGCGTAAACTTGTCCTTTGGAGAGATGACGACAAGACGAATCACTGCGAGTCTCCTGAAGGATAATGAATTTTTCATAATGAAATTTCAATTTTTAATATTCTTCTTCATGAAATATATAATTATCCTAATTCTAAATGTAGATGCGTAACATAAGTGCGACACAATGTGTTCTTTCAGAGAACTGATATCGGTCCGCATTGGTATTTCATAAACAGAGCTTGACTAAGCAGGCAAAGGAGAGAATGCGTTTCAAGAAATAAAATAGTTTGACGAATGAATCAATAGATTTTTTAAATGTTCAAAATTATATGATTTCAAAATAATTTTGGGTTGAAACACTACAATTAAAGTATTTTACATTGTTAATGAAACATTCGAATTCAAAAATCTCACTTGTAAATTAAAAATTGAAAAAATGAAACAATTGAAATTTGTTTATTTTTAAATATTTCATTTTTTCTTTCTTATTTTAAATTTATTATAACAGATATATAGCGAACCTCAAAGCGTGTCTATAGTTCTTTCAGAGATATTTGTTAGCGTTCAAAATTATATCATTTTCAAACTATTTTAACTTAAAAGCAGTACAATTTAGTGATTATAAGTTGTTTCTTGAAAAATCTAAATTAAAAAATGATGATGATCACTGTCCAAACATTCTTCTGTTTTGTTCTGTTTTCTCCATTTATTAAATTTTTCGAAGACCAGCTCATATTTATCCATAGATTTTTTGGTTATTATATCTTGTTTTGCTTCTTTCACTTCTTCATTTATGTTGAGAGGTGGCATTATGTTTGTTTTCACCATGGTTGTGAGTGTACGAAGAATTACAATTATAACACTAAGTTCGGTGCGAGGTAGATTTTTGTATGTATATATATATATATATATATATATATATATATTATATATATATAATTTAAAAAAAGTTAAACAACCACCGCAGGGTACCACTAAGAGCAACTGCCATCTAAAAAAAAAACTGTCAATAGCCCCCACTAGAACCGCGGTAAAACACAACTATGGCCACGTCTCACATCCGTGAGATGGGTGGTCACAGGGCACGACGAAATCACAACGACGGGCCGGCGAAACCCTAGTGTGTCTTGAGGATACGAAGCGACCCAAGGATGACAGCTGTCTGCATCCATCTCGCAAGTGTCTTGGCATATTTTTGGCGCGCGGATATGGCTTCTAGGTTACGAGCCAGTGATAATTTCGCACCTCCGAGAGCACCTATCACAAGGACAATTACTCGTACCGGATATTTTGGGTACAGCCGTTGCAGTTCTCTTTTAAGGTCTTGATACCTCTCCTCTTTTTCTTTCTTCTTTGCAGTGAGGTTGTATTCGGACGGAGCCGAGAATTCGAGCACGAATATAGTTCGTTTCTCGAAGTCTTGGAGAACAATGTCAGGCCTCGAGTGCGCAACGGAGACTGCTGCCCGAAAATCGTAGTTCCAGAAAATCTGGCACTTCTCGTTTTGGACAATTGACTCTATATCCCTTGGAGCGTTCGGCAGGGCAGGGTCGCAACCAACACCGTAAGAGCGACAAAGGTGGTAATAAAGTACTCTTAGGGCCGCATTATGTCTATAGATATACGTTGTTCCTGCGTGGGTCGGACACCCCGATAGTATGTGTTCTAGGTACTCAGCGTGTGCATGACACGCTCTGCACCTATCACTGGGAACTTCTTGACATAAAATGCGAGCGTGGTATGCTAAGGTGGAGATTACACCGTCCTGGCATGCGAAAATGAAGCCCTCTGTACCTGAATTGAGCCCTGATGATTTGAGGAAAGCAAAAGTTTGCTCCTTCGACAAGGACTATTTTTCTACATTTATGTGAAAGTTTCCGTGCATTTGCTTGTCGAGTAGCTCTTGGTGAAATTTTCCAACCTCTGCTTCCTTTACTTCGGCTTTTAGACGTGAAGCATATAGATGGAGTAATGCACTTTCCTCACTTCTGATGTTGAAATTCAGGCCAAGGGCCTCGGCAGCTTGCTCCGCGGCTTTGTAAAGGAACGCTCCTTCGCCAATCATCTCGTGGTTTCTGACCATCTTTAGGAGAGAATCTCTGCCATTCGCAACGATGTAAGCTGTACTTAACACAATTCGTTTATGAAGACACTGGAGATTCAGAAGTCGTCGTTCGCCTTGACGGCGTGAAATGTATAATCGCGAAACTGACGAATTGATATGCAAGCTTTTATGCGTATGCATGATCTTACGCGTGGTGACATCAAGGGCCTTAAGCTCGTTCTTCGTCCATTGAACCACCCCAAACGAGTAGAGTAGAACCGGGACGGCAAGCATGTTAGTCGCAGATACCTTGTTCAACGCCGACAGATTGGAAGACCAAATCTGTCGAAGAAGATGCTTGTATCTGCTTCGGAGAGACTCATTCACTGATGTTACGTCCTGAATGCGGCTTTGAGGCACGCCAGGTATGTATATGTCTCTCCAGTGTTAAGATGTCTAATAACACTTATATCCACAAGCTCAGGGTCCTTGGGAACGCCAGTAATCTTTCCTTTCTTCAAATGAATTTTGGCACACTTGTCCAAACCAAAATCCATCCTAATCTCTCCTGTGTAGTTCTTGACGATATTTACAGCAGTTTGAAGTTTCCTTTCACCAGCGGCATAGATCTTCAGGTCATCCATATAAAATACATGAGTGACCTTATACTCACGCTGATTAGTATCGCCACAGAGGTATCCAGGAGAATTTCGTAGTGCGAGAGATAGAGGCAGAAGTGTGATGCCAATAAGCAAAGGGCTCATACTATCCACTTGAAAGACGCCTCTCTGGAAGGTGACGTTGTTCGCCGTCAGACGATAATTCCTAGATGAGATGGTAAATCTAGTTTTCCAAAGAGGCATCAATCTCTCTTTACATCTCACTATGTGTGGATGTACCTTCAAGCTTTCCAACAGACAGATGATAAGTCTATGGGAGGTTGAATCGAAAGCTTTCCGATAGTCAATCCAGGCCATTGACAGGACGCGCTGATGGACTGTAGCGTCTTTACAGACACACCTGTCAATCAGCAGGTTCTCTCGAGCCTGCTACACCTTTTTTCGAGCCACGTTGTTCGTACATCTCTCGCCATACAGGCTCAATTCGTCGAACAATCCTGTTGTTTAGGACAGCTGTAAAGATCTTATACAGTGTGTTCAAACAAGTTATTGGCCTGTAATTCTCTGGTTTGGACAAGTTGCCTTTTTTCGGTAGGAGTATAGTGCGTCCTAACACCAGCCACTGCGGAATGGGCGTCTCCGACTTTAAATATGAGGTGAATATGCGGGCCAAATGTTGGTGTATAGAAGTAAACTTCTTCCACCAAAAGTTCTGGATACAATCTGGTCCAGCACCGGAAAAGTTCTTCGTACCTCTAAGTGCTTTTTTCACCTCGTCGGCAGTGACTGATGGGCACTCCTCCTCAGATTCTAGTGAACTCTAGTGTTTTCGGGATCTTGTACACCTGTCTCCAAAAAGTCTCTACCTCCTTGGGCTTGGGTGGATTTTTTACAAAAACAGGGGGATCACTGAAGAGGCGTGATGGGTCAGCAAGAAACTGTTAATTTTCCCTGATCCATCTCTCCCTCTTTTGTATCCTCCTCCTTGCGTCAGATAACAGCCTTATTTTGTCAACAATATACTGCTTGATTGTCAGCAGCTTTGACTTGTTCAGTGTTTGATTCAAGGTCCTTAGTTTTCGGGCGAACTTTCGAACCTTTTCCGTGAAGGGTCTACCAGATGTTATGTAGTCAATCACACATTGAACACGGGACGCATTCTGTCTTGGTCGGACTCTTGCGAGATATCTCCACGAAGGGAGGCATCCATTTCAGCCAGATCTTGGGGCTTAAGAGGAACTTGCATGTTGATGTTCCTCCTTGTACTGAAATTGCGATCATCTACCAGAAGGTGCCTGCTTTCTACGGTTGGTCTTAATGTCGTTTCATCTACGTCTGCAGCTTGTTCAAGCAGCGGTTGAGGAAGCGCTCCGCGTACATATCCATTTTTCCGGAGGTAGTCGGCTTGATTTCGCAAAGACTGATGCGAAACGTGTTGAAGTTCTGGGTGTTTCTGGCACCAGAGTATGCATACGCGCCATACAGCCTCTACGAACAGGGATAATGCTGGCATCGTAGCAGTCTAGCACTTCATCCTTGAGTTGATCCGTTCACCCAATGTAGGCGCTTGCCGGTTCTTCTTCGTGTTTCCATCTAAATTATTTTGAGCACCCCTAACTCTAGGGTGATCGGCATTGTTTGCTGACCCATTGTCGGGTGCTTTGCGCGTTCGATCGTTTTGAGCCGCATCTACAACATTTTGGTGCTTTGGTGGTTTCATTGTTGTTCCCACGAACGGCTAGGTAAACGGTTCGTCCATCCTTGTAGAGCCCCGCATACAAGGGTAAGGCTGATACTCTGAGAGGTCGCCCGGTATCCTAGAGTCACCGTTAAAAGACACCTCACCCAGGTGCCATGCAGCTTTCGGCACGGTTCTTACACCTTCGCTTAGGGGTTATTCCTTCGGGACCATCCGTGGACAATTGTCCGCGACTGCTTATTAATTATTGTAACCGTATTCAGCAGAAACCCTTGGGACGGGGACCCTCTATCCGCAACCCGAGGACGCGTTCGGTGGCTTTGTCATAAGCCCTTCGTTTCTATTCCAAAGGAATCGAAACCGATATATATAAGAAGAAAATATTCCCGATTGACATCGTGGGGAATATGGTTTTCAGTAATTTTATTTCGCATACTGATGGTTATTTACTTTATTTATTTTATGACTCTACATATTCTATATTGTTTTGATGCTGTCGATAGAAATTTGGCAATTATTATAAAGTTTATCTTTTTTATCCTGAAAATGCTTCACTTTCGAGCGCTAGATTACTTAATTTTCCTCGTGATTCTCTTATGCTTACTTACTATATTAATTCACTCTGCTGATAAGATTACGATGCTCCAGTCAGGAAAAGTCTCAACTTCTCGTCTGTTATTCTTGCTTAGGTACACTCCTTATGTACACTTTTTGGTACTTTTTTCTATATTTTATTATCATATCTGGTACAAAATATCTGGTACACCTGCATTCTAAACATTATTGTTTCTAACATGTGGTCTGCTCTACGGAACTGGAAGGTTAAATGGTTAAATGAAGATTTAATGGCCTTTCTGAATATATGTCACGTCAATGCTCAATCCCTGCCTGCTCATTTTGACGAGTTTGCTGATTATTTTGGTCAGAGATCCTTTCATATTATATCTGTATCTGAAACTTGGCTCAAGCCTCAATTTGATTCCTTAAATATCAGCCTTAATAATTACTGACTTTTCAGAAAAGACAGGGTGTCTCGTAGAGCTGGTGGGGTCTGCGTATATGTCCATAATGATTTTAAGTGTAAGATCCTACACGTCAGTACTGAAACCACTGTTTCCGCCACCCAGTTCCCTTCCTGTCCAACAATGATCTTATTCAAATACATTACAATTTCAATTCAAGTATAAATGTCGCCCCGTGTTTAAAAAAATTCAGAAACCTAAGTAAAGTTGATGAGGATAGATTGTTCACTCTGCTCTCTGAAGCTGACTGGAGAAGTGTATTTTCTGAAAGAAATGTAAATTTAAAGGTAGAAAAACTCAATAAAATATTAATTTCAACATTTGATGTAGTAGGCCCAGTACATGATTTTCAGACGGGGAAGAAAACTTGTCCGTGGATATCGGAAGAGATTAAAAGTCTCAGAAGGGAAAGGGACAGAAAGTAATCTCAGGCTAGGAGGACTAATGACCAGGCACGATGGAAGGAATTCCGTATCCTTAGAAATCTGGTTCAAACTACTTAACGACTACTTAACAAGAGTAGGGATGAAAATATCTGGAAGGTCCTTCGGCGGCTTGGAATTATTCCCCCTCAGAGTCAAACCTTTGATCAGAACTACGCGGTAAATGACTTCATAAATCTTTTCCTGATTGAGCCTTTACCAATCGATACTACTCTGTTATCCAGTGAATTGCCTTCCTTTGATGATGCTAACTTTTACTTCTCTTATATTGGGGTTGACTCTCTGCTTCCAGTAATTACCAAGATAACCTCAGGGGCTATCGGTATCGATGGTATCTCTATTAAAATGGTTAAACTTTCTCTCCGTGTGATACTTCCTGTTCTACTTCATATTTACAATTGTTCTCTACAGCTTGGGATTTTCCCCAATATATGGAAACAAGCTCTGATTCACCCTGTTCCTAAGATCACAAATCCTTCAACTTGAACAGATTTTCGTTCTATTTCTATCCTTAGTGCATTAGCCAAGCCTCTTGAGAAATTAGTGAATAACCAGCTAAGTGAATATTTAGATAAACATAACCTGCTTGACCCTTTCCAATCTGGATTTCCGGAGGGAGCATAGTAACATCACTGCTTCCCTCAAATGTAGTGCTGATTCAAACGCTGCAATAGATAAAAATGAAGTAACGATTGTTTGTATTTTTTTATCTTTCTAAAGCGTTCGAGTTGGTAAACCATGACCTTTTAATCCAAAAATTGAAAAACCTTAAGATCTCTAACAGTGCCATAAATTGGTTTAAGTCTTACTTAAATAATCGCTTACAATGTGTAGCAAACAGTGATGGTTTTCGCTCTGACTGGAATGAGGTGAAGAGTGGGGTTCCCCAGGGCTCAATACTTGGCCCCAAATTGTTTAATGTGTTCACTTGCGACTTTTCAGCTGTCTTGCGCTACTGTAAATATCACCTTTATGCTGATGATAGCAAAATATATCTTTCTGGGCCCTTTGTACCCTTAGGGACCTACTTCAAATGGTTCAGGAAGATATTAATAACCTCTACAATTGGGTTTATCTAATGGTTTGAAACTCAATCCCCAAAAAACATGTGCTTTGCTAGTTGGATCCTCCATTTATTTCTTGGAAAGAGCATGTTAAACTTATATCTCGAAAAACCTTCAGAACTTTACATAAGCTAAGTCAGAGTAGGGACTCTTTGCCTGCAGCTACGCGAATCCATCTTGATTCTCCCTTATTGTGATTATGGGTGTGTGGTATATGATGGAATCTCTGATGACCTTAATTGCCAACTTGAACGTGCTTTCAATGCCTGCATCCGTTTTATATATAACTTGTCCAAATTCGATCATATTTCTGAGTATAGGGAAAGAGCTGGCTTTATGACAGTTGCCAAGAGAAGACAATATTTTATGGGTAATTTGCTGTACATGATCTTTAAAAATGAAAAGCCTGTATATTTATTGGAATTGTTTTTGCGGGAGAATATGAACCTTCCAGGTCGGCCTGGGCTACGCGATAGAGATCGTACCCTGGCAATACCTGCTCATAGAACATGTTTAATGCAAAAATATTTTGTAATTAGAGGGAGACGGCTTTGGAATAAACTGCCCAATAATATTCGTAATGCGCCCACTGTATTTGCATTAAAAAAGATGTTCTCCGAATTTCTAAAATCTATGGGTACACCTTTATTTGATATAACTCTGTGGACTTAGCCTTATCTTGTTTTCTCTGTCTACTATATTCAGTTCTATTTCCATTACCATTACTATTTTTTTTATTCATTTATGTTTTTTCTATTATGAGGTGTGCTAATGTTATTCTTTTTTCTTTTGTCTACTTATATCTTAAGATAAGTTTACCAACAGTGCCATCTTAATATAAGATTTAAGTAACTTCTTACAGCATATACTTACATGTAGTGATGCATATCGATCATTTTTGGACAAAATCGAGATTTGCTTGAAACATAGTTGGATGTAACTGAAACGTAATGGAGATCAAGAAAATGCAACGCAAAAAGTCGATCGAGACGAGACGATCATCTCGACTGAGTGATCGTTCGTCTCGATGTGATGAGTATGGTGTTCAAGTTTTTAATTTAGTCTGATGAGATTTTTGAAAAATTAAAAAATGATCGGCATGCATCACTACTTACATGAACTATGTACTTACTTTTTTATATAACCGTAAATGTCGTTAAATGTACATTTTTAATATTAAATCAGGGTTCTAAAAATATGTACACTACACTCTAGATTCAACATCTATATATTTATATATCTCTACATCTCTGTGCATTGTGCTATGTGTATACTCTGTTTAGCCCCTAAAGGTGCTTTATAGCCCTGTGAGCTTTTTTCTCAATAAATTCAAATTCAGATTCCAATTTTCTTACAAAACCGAAACTAAAGTTTCCATTTGAGCCTTAAGTTATTGAATGCTATCGTCCCAAGTAGTCAGAAATGAATATAAATCAGATTTTCGACTTCAAATCGATTTCATTCTCTTAAGGAATCTTTCCACTAAACTGAAGTGAACCTCAACGATATTTGACAAATAAGTTTTTAAATTATATGATAAAAAACAGTACAAACAAAGAATTGTATACTTCATGAGTTTTGTTTCAATATTGAGTTCATGAGGTACAGTTGATAGTAAAAGTATTTCTGCAGAGAAGGGAACCCAAAATAAAAATTTATAACAATTACCGAAGTTACGCCATTATTATTTTTGTTATTATTATTATTTCTAGTGTAGGGCCTGGAGCACCAATGTAGGTTCTAATTTAGACCCTACTTTGACGCTAAACATGGAAAAACGGCCGATTTCGGACATTTTTAGCGTCAAAGTAGGGTCTACATTGAATTGAAATCGCTGCTTATTTTCAACCTACTTTGCTGCTCCAGCGCCTACTAAGGTAGGAGTTATAGGTTCGAAGTAGGGCCTAGATTTCGACTCGGGTGTATTCAAAATTCGACAATTCCAAAATCGAGTATTAGAAATTTGACAAAATTTAAAGAAGAAATTAATACTACTTTATTTACAAAATTTCTGTTCAAAAATAAATTCAGTGTCATATCTTGGTTTTTCCTGGTCTCCGTTCCAGCCGGCACATATGGTATAAATAGTTCATAATTAATTTTAATAGAAATAAAGACATTATGAGTTTAAATTAAATAACTTATTTATTACACAATTGGAATCTATGTTAATAACAACATTCTCACTTTAATTTTTCAGTCTATATATCCTCTTATTAAATTTATACACAATATTTATATTATTTCTAATACAGTACAAAATTTGGAGTTGACAAACTCCATTTTCATTTATATTTCCCTGCCCGTACCGGGTTATAATTTGCTCTTAGAATATACCCTGATATTTACAAAGGATTCTTGAAGTTTTTCCATACTGCAATGTAGGAGGAAATACTCCGGAAACATTATGAGGAGCGAAAAGAAAGAATTAAAGAGGAGAGAACAAGGTGGTAAAGTCGATCGGAAACAAGAAGAGGATTGTTTTTCCTGCCCCTTTACCCCACACCCCTTTGAAGGTCGAACTGGTAACGATCGTACCTTCAGGCGGATTTAACTAGATGAAGGAGCTCTTCAGTTTCATACTAGAAAGGAAATGGTGAAAAGTACAAAACACGAATGAGTTCGCGAAAAACGTAGAGAAGTGGGTGAGGAAAAGACAGACAAATGAAAAAATAAAAGAGGAAGTGTAAAAGGTAAAAGAGAGAAGTAAAAAAGTAGATACTCGAGGGACGAGAGACCTAAGACTTTAAAAACTGACACAGCTCGCTGCCTGCCAACTCGAGTGAATACTGCTCGAAATTATACTTTTGAGTTGGGTTCGTGCTATATATTTTTCGCGGGTCTCTCCTCATAGTGCCTGGAGGAGAAATCGAATGCTAAGCGAAGATGAGCAGAGGGTGTTGAGCCTGTGAACAGAGAAGCCCCTAAAACCCAACTTAACAACGAATTCTTTTTGAATTCCATTATATCGCAGCACGCCCCAATTACTCTTGTCGATCCCGGAAATGATTTATCTACTAGCCATTCTTCCATCCCGCGCTCGAATTGTGAAAGGATCTGCTGCTCTGAGTGCCGCCGTTCTTGAATCAATTACCATGTATCTTGATTCTATTATGGGCAAAAGAGTTCACTACCCTCTATTCTATTATATCCTTGCTCTGTGGACAATTCCGTGTAACTTTTATTCTTGCCAAATCAGAGATCCTATATGCTAATTTTTTGATAAGACGGATACAAAAAGTTTTGCGTCAAGGATTTAAATTGACGTCCGCATCTATTCATATTATTTTAATTTTATTATGATTGCTATTATTATACCATCAGGCTAAATCCCTTTCCACATAGAAAGGAATGCACAGCAAAATCAATAGATTATAGATCGATCTGGGAGTCGCATAATGGTTACACAAACAACATACTTCTCCGCAACACCGCTTCGACCCAGGTTTCTGATAAAAATCTCTAACCTAATAAATCAATAGGAAGATCAATACGCGAATTTACCACAAAAATATCCACTAAGCAAAACTTCCACCTGGCTCCATGAGTATCTTAAATCTTTCGTTTCAGGCATCTAACACGCGCTAAGACTCTTCATCATACACTTTTTGCTATATCTTAAAATGAACCAGTGAAATCTCACTATTTTCCAGTGAAATCTTACTGGTTGAAACAGCCAAAAATGTCTCACTGAGAATCACTGGCTTAATCAGTGAAGTTCACTGGTTACTTAGTACCAATAGTCATCTTGTACGCATTGTCGTTCGTCAGCTGGTCAGGTATGACAATTATCAGTCCTCACTTTTGTGCTTACTTTTGCAAAGTTATCTTTTAAAAACCGCACTTTATTCTCACAACAAAAAATGAGGGCCGGGCTGAAATATAGTAGGATACAATATATTGCGCCTAATTGTGGGAACACTCAGAGAAAAGATTAAGTTGATTCAATAAAACAGTTTGTTCAACCTAATTTGTTTGTTGAGACTAACAAATTTGGTTAGCGCAAATAAAACTTAGATTATTTTTAAAAAACACAACGAATTTATTTGATCAGTTCAAATTAATTATCTATTTGAGCATGTTTAGTTGATTCAACCAAATATATGTGTTGAGCGGAATATATTATTCATTAGAAAATGATTTGGTGGTAAGTAACAAAATAATTTTTCCAGAACGCAATCATAAAAATGGCGTGTCTTCATGCCTCCATAGACAAACGCAAAAGTGCGCTTTTTGAGCGGCCCCTGGCGGTGCTTTGGTTGAGTTACAAAATAGGGTTGAGTTAGAACGGCGTGACGTAGAGTTAAAAAAAGAGCTTTATTTATGCATGCCCGAGTATTTTCATAACGCTAGAGTTGGCTAGAGAGAGATCGTGGTAGACAAAGATAGAAAGAGAATTCATGGCGTACTAGTGAGTTGATGTTTCTAACGAAGAGTATAGCGTGTTCCTATCGCCTCGCAATTTATACTTTGTTGTCTCATTCACGCTCGTTAGAACAAAAATGCAGCAGAGCTCATGCGTACCTTCGCCGACTCAAAACGTGATTTTGCATTTTTCCATGGAGACAATGAAATTACGCCATTTATGATTTTGTCCTGAAAATTATATCGTTCGTGACTCCTGCGGACTGACGGCTTTCCTTTTTGAAACTCGTTACAAAAACATTGCGCTTGTTTCAAAAAGGCCGTTTGTCCGCACTAGTTACAAAATGTACTAATTTGATTCTACCAAATACTTCCATTGTTTGAGTGTCGAAAAGTTTCTCATCGTGCGTCGTGTCACGAATTAGTGAAAAAATGAGTGATACGAACAAATTGACATTTATCAATGTAAAGGTTTTGAAAAAACTGGGGTCTAAAATATAAGGCGGAACATTTTGAACCAAAAATATGAGCATTGTAAACAATAAATAAGAAGAATGAATTTTCGAGAATTTTGGCATTTACGAAGATTTCTGAAAACAGAATGTATTAACAAAATACTGATTTTTCCTCGAGTGTTGAATATTGTTGATACACTATGTTTTCGGAAACTTTTGGTAGATTATTTTCTTCTGGGCGCCGTCCATGTAATCACAAAGGGTAAGAAAGAGGCCATGAAGGTAGAAAAGTATCGAATTTCGGTAATTAAAAATCGAAGTTTACCTAAATTTCTGACTGAGCCCACAAGAATATCTGTTTAAGTTTACACAAATATCTGGCTATGTTGGCCAGAATGTTGTATTCCTAAGCTACCACAAAACTGCCTGATGAAAAATTCTGGTTAATCTGACCACAAATTCTGGTTAAATTTACCAGAAAAACGAACTAAAACAACCCGAAAATTGTCAACCAGAAACGTCTGATACATTTGATCAGAATTAATAGTGAGGGCATATTCATCATTATCTTCTGGTTGAATTAATCAGAATCTGACTGATTCAAACAAAATTTTGTGTGACTGCTGAAATACGAGGTCATTTGAAAAGTTTTCGACCTAACTCAAATAAAAGAAGAGATATATTTCATAAAGTGATCTCGAAACATGTTGGTCCCAAAAGTAGTATAAAAAAGACGGAGAAAGAGAATGGAAATGAGAGTGAGGATGGCTTGGTTGTCTCTTTTCCAATTCTCTCCCTCTTTTTTCCTCTTGTTATATACTTGTCTCTAACGAACCGATTAAAACGTTATTGGGAAAAATATTTTGAGGCCTTTCTATGCAAATCTTTTTGCATAGATTGAACTTTTCGAATATGTTTTTTCAAAATAACTGATTTTTGGATTCATAATGTTTCTGAGCCTTTTTGTTCATAAATATAATTTTTTGCGCAGATTGACTTGATAATATTGTGTTTCTAAATTTCTTCTTAAAAAATGTAACAAACAGAGACATTAAGCCATAGACCTTCATATTTGTTCTTTTGAGTTCGGATTTTAATGCCGTTCTCAGAGAATAGGTTTCTGGGTCAACCCTCAGATATACATTCACTTGGTTGGACTCCGCAACATTGTTTTCAACGATAAAAAAATGGGCTGCTGACTTCAAGCGTAATCGTTTGTCCACACTTGACGATAAACGTTCAGGTCGCTCGTAATCCGTCGCGACTGAGGAGACCATTGAAAAAATCCACAATGCCGTGTTCAGTGATCGACGCATAAAGGTGCGTGATCTTGCTGGCATTGCAAAAATCTCAGTAGACCGTGTTCACAAGATTTTGCTTGAAGATTTGCATATGAAAAAGCTTTCACCCGCCACGACAATACACCTTCTCACATTTCTCCAGTTACAGTCGCAAAAAATAAACCTACTGCTGCGACACGCACCATGTTCGTGATATTTAGCATCCACTGACTTCTTCCTGCTCTTTAACTATAAAAAACGGCTTTATGGAAGGAGATTTTCTTCAAATGCAGAGGTAATCGCTGAGACGAACGTATATTTTGAAGCAGGATTGGAGTAATTTTACTATGCTGAGGGTGTAATGAAGTTAGAAAATCATTGGTCTCAGTGGATTGTATTGAAAGGAGACTATATTAAGAAATAACACAGACTTTTGTTATGATTCATGATTTTCTATGTCAGGCCGTGAACTTTTCAAACGACCCTTGTAGTATATGCATTCACCTGCACGGAGAAAATATTTAAGGTCACTTTTACAATATTATATAAATTTGTCGGGACGAGTTACAAATAAGGCAATTCTTACGCAAATTTCCTGGCAGATTTATGTATAAATGTAGTATAATCGTTACCAAAGAGTACAGTAACATTATTTTTCGCCCGGGAAGAGAAAGAGTGCCAAGAAGTCTGCATATTTTCACCATACTGCGACGCTCAATGAGAACGGCGCTTCGAGCTGGTCGAATTTAGAACCAAAGATAACAAATTTGAAATGAAATTTTTTCAATTTCCAAATTACTGTTGTAAAAGTTATAAATTCAGAATGTAAAGGTTTCGACGATTTCAGATATCTATTTTTTCTTACTATTTAAAATTGAAATAAATACAACGTATCTCATAAAGGGAATCACAGAAAAACTAGAAGAAAAATGAGCACCTCAGAGCAAAAGGAAGACTGCGCAGAGTCGTGAGGAAAAACGAGACAATTATCGTTGCGCTGTCTTGTTCTTCAGGCATTCTGCGTAAGAGTTTCTCTTTCTAAAGGTATTTGTCTCGTCTTTCCTCACGGCTCTGAGGAGTCTTTCGGCGAATGTTTTACTGAAGTTAAGAGAATAATTCAGACGTCACGTTGACAGCTGTGCTAAGTGAAACAATAGCAAGCAAAGTGGAATGAAACGCAGAATTTGTAACAAATAAATACAAATAAAACATCGTGCTTGCTTATAAATCTTCTCTGAAATGAACCTATGAAATATCGGGCTATTTAGCACTTAAATGTGAGTATATGGAAGTGGAACCGTTGTTATGGCAGAACGAGAATGCCCGAAAGTTTCCGAATATGGCAACTTTAGCAAAACAATATCTGAATATCCTATGTAGTAAAAGCACGTATCATTTTTGACACCAAAATGGGATTTTAAAGATGCTGAAGAAGTATAGGAATATCTTATGGGACGTGTAAAGTTACCGTTTATAAAGTAACTGTATATTTTTACAGTCTCATCTAGAGAAGGTATTAGATTTGTGTAAAATTTGACCCCCCCCCCCCCCGGTTTCTGTCAAATGTCCTCGTTTCGAGACCCCCTGAACAACAAAAACAGGTTTTTACGAATGTGTCTGTCTGGTTGTCTGTCTGTTTGTCTGTAGATTTTCAGTTTGTTAGCACGATAACTTTCGAAATAATTAACCTATGGGATTGGGCTTTCGTATACTCTTCAAGTCTCCTAAACTATAGTTCAAGTTTGTTATCTAGCCACTTTGAATAAAAATTCGAAAAGTTAGAGCATTTTGAAAATCCTTAAGACGATTTTTTTCAAAATTTGAAAATTATATGTACGGCTGTTCATAGTACTCAAATATGCACACAATTTATTCCCATGACATTTTCGATAAAATGAAAATTTTCAGAGTCACAGCATTTTCAAAATCTAAAAAAAGAAAAGAAAATTAACATTTTCAGCCAAACAACGCACGATACGAAAAAAAGTCAAGATAAGAAAAATGTTTCTTTTTGCACGCCCTACAAGATTCTCATAATGACTTTTTGAATTTTCTTGAAAAATCGATAATTCACATTTTTATTGCACAAAAAATAATCAAAAATCCAAACATTCAATTTTACGGGACACATATGCAAGATAAGACAAATGATGATTGAACAAAATTTGTGCGTCGTTTAGAGGTAGGCCGGGAATCAGCGGATCGAAACATGGAAACTTCTACCTGCTAATACGACGCTGCTGAGGGCTGGTGAACTTCTCAGTATAAAACGTCAACCAATTGTGACTCTCTCGGTTTCCATTCCTTGCACCCCCCCCCCCCCCCCACTCGTAATTTTGAGATAAGAGAACTACGAGAAACTATGCACGTAAGAAAACTAGATATTGTATGTGTACCTGAGACGAAGAAAAAGGGATGCGAAAGTAGAAACATAGAAAATGGGTTGTTAATAGGCGGTTTTGAAATATGGGCAGGAGTAGATAGTGAATCACATTTTAGTCAAGAGGTCGGTTAGATTATGAATGAAGAAGCAAGACAACATCTGAAAGATCAAGGATGTATCGCCCAGATTGTCGTGGGTTAGAATGAAGGTAGCAATCAGAAGATTGTTTATCATAGCGTGCCACGCCCCAGTTGGTAGTGATCAGAGAGATGTCAAAGACGCCTTCTGGGACACTTTAAATGATACAATAAGTACTTGCGATCATGGAGAAATAATCATTCTGCTAGGAGATATGAACGGATGGGTCGGCGTCCAACGTCAGGGTACAGATACAGAAAAGGTGCTAAAAAATTCTGGGGATCCTACAAGAAAAAACTATAACGGGGAAAAATTAGTTAGCTTATGCTTAGAAAAGAACCTATTTATTACAAATACTTGGTTTATACATAGAATGATCCACATGTACACCTGGCGTAAAGAAAATAGCCACAGTATAATTGACTTCGTTATTGTGGATGAAAGACTATGAGAACTGGTCAAAGATACAAGAGTCATGAGGGGCTCTGAATGCAATACTGACCATTACCTTCTAGTCTTCAAAATAAGCTAAGGGCGGGGATAGAGAAGAAAGAGCACGAAACAAATGAAAGAAACGCGAAACAAGATTGAAAATTTACAGAAACCGGAAGTCCGGATAGATTTTTAGAATAAGTTAAACAGACGCATAGATAGGGCAACTTGAGAAGCGCTTATAAGCAATAAAGATATAGAGTGCGCATGGACTATGCTACGGGATATCATTGTTAACACTGCGACAATTAACGTGAATAAAACAAAAATCATAATGTTTAAAGGAAAAGGTGATAAAACAATTTGCGACATTGTCCTAAGTGATGGGAAATTAGAACAAGTTGATAAGTATATATATCTAGGTAGCCTATTCACTAGTGACGGGAAAATAAATGGGGAGATAGATAGGCGCATAAACAACGGGCTCGTCGGCCTTCGGCATCTTGGTTGGGTGCCATCTGCTATTTGCGTCGCTCGTCCGGCTTCTTCACAGAGGCGGCCTCCCTGAACGACGCGCACCGCATTGTCCCCGGCAGATGATCGGTCCGGGGTTTGTCTTCTTTAGCGGCGCAGAGGTAGCACTGCGGCGTACTTTCACACGCCGCAGCCCTATGGCCCTCTTTGCCGCACCTCCATCAGGCCTGGGTCCTATCTGGACCCCTGCATCCCGCCGCCCTATGGCCAAAGCCCAGGCAGCGGAAACACCTTACAGACTTAGTCTTCTTCCGCACACGACAGGACACCCACCCCACTTTGAGGTATCCCGTGCGGAGAAGTCTTGCCGCCAGGTCCTCTTTCATTTCGACGAAGGCCTTCAGATTACCTCTGAAGGCCTTCTTCGTCATGCACACTTTCAACTCTCCCGCTGCTGCTTTTCCGAAATGTTTTCGGACCACAGCCTAGTCTAGGACCTCGACTTCGATGCGGGGAACGAGCTCAAGCACATTCCCCTCATTCCCCACAGCATCCTTGATGGCCGCGGACAGCTTTGATCTGCCATCCGCGGCTGGCCCTACCTCCAAAAGACCCTCTCCCCTCCGGGTCTGCCTGACACCCCTAATATTCACACCAAGGGTGTCCGGCTTCACCTTTTGTTTGAGGTTCCTGAGGACCTCCGCATAGCTTGAACCCTCGGCTGGTCTTATCAGGACCGCCTCGGGTCGGGCTCTCTTCAGCTTCTCCTTCTTCGTGGGTGCGGGTGTGGAAGTGATCCCCTCCACATCCCCACCCTTCAGGGTCGAGGACGCCACAATGGTATTGCGGGTCATCGGCTTCTTCGTCTTGTGTTTTGAGGAGCCAGCCTCTACGGGATGGGGAGTGGGAGTTTCCACGGCTTCTTCATTTTGAGTCCCGCTTTGACTCGTGTCTTTTCTCGCCTTCGCCTTTTTGAGGCACTTTTTAACTACCTCCTTTCCGACGTACTTGATCGCATCCTGGTAATAACAGTCGATCGACCGCAAGGTCACTCCCTAATGGGCATGAACATGTTGCGTTTGGAGTTGCAGAATTTCCGCATCTCCTCCAGCACATCTTCGAGGTCATCCATGAGTTTCCGACTTTCCTCCATATTCACGTACGCATCCATGATATCAAGCTTGGCATGAGTCTTTTGACTCAAGTCAAGCTTCTCCAAAACGTCCAGCTCTACTTCAACTCCTCACATATACTTCTGTAGAGCAGGGTCCATTCTCAGGAGTAAAAATATATATAAAAAAAAAGCTGAAATGGCGATACATAATTCTATGTTTGTACCGACTGTGCTATACGGTAGCGAAACATAGACCTGTTAAGAAAAGGATGAGAGTAAAATTAACGTGATTGGCATGATACCTCTGCGCACAATTTTCGGGAAAAAACTGATGGACAAAGTCCGAAACGAGAAAATCCTCCCACAATGTGATACAGGAGAGACACTAATTGACATTTTGGAAAGAAATCAGTTAAGGTGGTTCGGACATCTTGGAAGGATGAAAGATGAACGACTGACCAAACAAGTGTATACAGGTAAAGTAAATGGTAGCATGCCCAGAGGTAGACCGCCCAAAGAATTGTTAGAATGTGTGAATGAGACCTTAATCCAAAGAGACATAAGAAGCCATATAAACACGAGAGCTTGCATGAAAAAATACATGGACGTGAAGGAAGCTAGAGAAGTATGCCAGGACAGAAAAGTGTGGCGACAAATAATTTATAAAAAGAATGGGAGTACAGTGAATGACGCCTGAAACAAAAGACCTTGGATACTAATGGGCCCAAGTGGGGAACCATACATAACAATTTTGTGAGGCTCTTTACTTGGGGTGATCACTAGAGAGATTGATCATCCATCTGGGTCGGAGCAGTTTGCGGGACGAACGTGTTATTTTAATAAATAACACGAAAAATCTAGATAAATCTGAAAAATGTATACCTCCTTTCCCACATTACTATTTTCCAACTGAGCGAATCACGCCTACCCCGAAAGGGAAATGGCTTAATGGTATAACAATAAGAAATGTTCATGGTACTTGAAAATTCGAACAATTTATTCTATTTTTACATTCTCAACCAGAAAATTATGTATTAGATTTGTGTGAAATTTGACCCCCCTCCCCCCCCCCGATTTGTGTCAAATGTCCATTTTTCAATAATCATTTAAAAATTTATCATATATATGTTCCAAAAACAACATAGATACTTTTTTTCGCCCCTTTTCAAATAGTTGGAAGAAATCTTTTTGATTGTATGATTTATTAGAAAGATACGGAAATGTGCGCTGTAGTGAAGGAATTTCCTTCTTCATTTTAAAGCAAATAAAAATGTAGTCATTTTTATCTGAAGAACATAGAACATAACATATTGTCATTGCGAAGCGCGACAACCAAATCGCGCGCCATGATCGCGCTCAAACTTTTGAGTTTACATTAAACGATGAACAGAAACAAGCGTGGAGCGCAAGGCTTAGATGATTTTTAAACTAAATATCGAGCGCGAAGCGCGAGTGTCTTGATGAGACTGTGTTCCTTAAGGTCGATAGAACCTTAAGTGAATTAGCTCCTCTTTCTATGTGAAACGTACATAATTAAACCAAAAGCAGGCCATAACAATTATGCTAACTAAGAGAGCATTAGCCCGCGAAGCACGCAATAGTACGCACACGAAGTGCGAAAACCGAGAGGAACCGAGCTTAAAGCGTCAGGCAAATGTGTCCGAGAGCATAGCGCGAGATCCAACAGGTGCGCGTCCTAGGCGCGCTCAAACTTGCGAGCGAAGCAAGTTTATAATTTTATTAATGTTGACTCGGTAAGTGAAGATAAGCTTTAAGTATGATAAAATTCTACCATACCATGATAAGTGACTCCTGTGTAGCCATAAGTATCTCATAACTTTACTGCACAGCCATATTTATGGTAGAATATTACTGCGTAGTCATAAGTATAGCAGAACACTTTTAGCAGCCCTGCTTATCGTAAAGGACTACTGATTAGCTATGTGCACACGGTGGTCAGGAAGGACGAATAGGTATCACAAAAATGGCAATAAAATCGGTTCGCGGGATGATATTCCGGCACAAATATACATCAAAAATCCGTTCGAATTGAAATCCTATCTGATCCTGTTTTCGAGATATCCTCAAATTTCGTATTTTAGCTATCTCATCAATGGAACGTAATGAGCTGTACTTTTAAGTATGCATTTAAATACTTATATAATTATTATTTTTATACTAGGTATGTGTAGAATAGATGAATCCATGTATGTCTAACACCTTAACATATATATATATATATATATATATATATATATATATATATGCATGTATGTCTAACACCTTCATATATATATATATATATATATATACATATACATATACTCATTATACTCCTAACGAAAAAAGGCAACTTGTCCAAACCAGAGAATTACAGGCGAATAACTTGTTTGAACACACTGTATAAAATCTTTACAGCTGTCCTAAACAACAGGACTGTTCGACGAATTGAGCCTGTATGGCGAGAGATGTACGAACAACGTGGCTCGAAAAAAGGTATAGCAGGCTGTCGAGAGAACCTGCTGATTGACAGGTGTGTCTGTAAAGACGCTACAGTCCATCAGCGCGTCCTGTCAATGTCCTGGATTGACTACCGGAAAGCTTTCGATTCAACCTCTCATAGACTTATCATCTGTCTGGTGGAAAGTTTGAAGGTACATCCACACATAGTGAGATGCATAGAGAGATTGATGCCTCTTTGAAAAACTAGATTTACCATCTCATCTAGGAATTATCGTCGACGAACAACGTCACCTTCCAGAGGGGCGTCTTTCAAGAGGATAGTATGAGCCCTTTGCTTTTTTGCATCACACTTATGCCTCTATCTCTCGTACTACGAAATTCTCCTGGATACCTCTGTGGCGACACTAATCAGCGTGAGCATAAGGTCAATCATGTATTTTAAATGGATGACCTGAAGATCTATGCCGCTGGTAAAAGCAAACTTCAAACTGCTACAAATATCGTCAAGAACTACACAGGAAAGATTGGGATGGAGTTTGGTTTGGACAAGTGTGCCAAAATTCATTTGAAGAAAGGAAAGATTACTCGCGTTCCCAAGGATCCTGAGCTTGTGGATATAAGTGTTATTAGCCATCTTAACACTGGAGAGACATATACACACCTGGGCGTGCCTCAAAGCCGCATTCAGGACGTAACATCAGTGAAGGAGTCTCTCCGAAGCAGATACAAGCATCTTCTTTGACAGATTTGGTCTTCCAATCTGTCGGCGTTGAACAAGGTATCTGCGACTAACATGCTTGCCGTCCCGGTTCTACTCTACTCGTTTGGGGTGGTTCAATGGACGAAGAACGAGCTTAAGGCCCTTGATGTCACCACGCGTAAGATCATGTATATGCATAAAAGCTTGCATATCAATTCGTCAGTTCCGCGATTATACATTTCACGCCGTCAAGGTGGACGCGGACTTCTGAATCTCCAGTGTCTTCATAACCGAATTATTTTAAGTACAGCTTACATCGTTGCGAATGGCAGAGATCCTCTCCTAAAGGTGGTCAGAAACCACGAGATGATTGGCGAAGGAGCGTTCCTTTACAAAGCCGCGGAGCAAGCTGCCGAGACCCTTGGCCTGAATTTTAACATCAGAAGTGAGGGAAGTGCATTACTCCATCTAGATGCTTCACTTCCAAAAGCTGAAGTAAAGAAAGCATAGGTTGGAAAATATCACCAAGAGCTACTCGGCAAGCATATGTACGGAAACTTTTACAGAAATGTAGAAAAACAGT
This sequence comes from Andricus quercusramuli, assembly GCA_932178445.1. NCBI lineage: Eukaryota > Metazoa > Arthropoda > Insecta > Hymenoptera > Cynipidae > Andricus > Andricus quercusramuli. Next base: position 112,629 of record CAKNXH010058440.1, on the reverse strand, counting down.
CCTTGTCGAAGGAGAAAACTTTTGCTTTCCTCAAATCATCACGTCTCAATTCAGGTACATAGGGCTTCATTTTCGCATGCCAGGACGGTGTCATATCCACCTTAGCATACCGTCACCGCATTTTATGTCGAGAAGTTCCCAGTGAGAGGTGCAGAGCGTGTCATGCACACGCTGAGTACCTGGAACACATACTATCGGGGTGTCCGACTCACGCAGGATCAACGTATATCTATAGACATAATGCGGCCCTGAAAGTACTTTATTACCACCTTTGTCGCTCTTACGGTCTTGGTCGCGACCCTGCCCTGCCGAACGCTCCAAGGGATATAGAGTCAATTGTCCGAAACGAGAAGTGCCAGATTTTCTGGAACTACGATTTTCGGGCAGCAGTCTCCGTTGCGCACTCGAGGCCTGACATTGTTCTCCAAGACTTCGAGAAACGAACTGTATTCGTGATCGAATTCTCGGCTTCGTCCGAATACGACATCACTGCAAAGGAGAAGAAAAAGAGGAGAGGTATCATGACCTCAAGAGAGAGCTGCAACGACTGTACCCAAAATATTCGGTACGAGTAATTGTCCTTGTGATAGGTGCTCTCGGAGGTGCGAAATTATCACTGGTTCGTAACCTTAAAGCCATACCCGCGTGCCAAAAATATGCCAAGACGAGATGTATGCAGAAATCTGTCATCCTTGGGTCGCTTCGTGTCCTCAAGGCACACGAGGGTTTCGCCGGCCTGTCGTTGTGATTTCGTCGTGCCCTGTGACCACCCATCTCACGGATGTGAGACGTGGCCATAGGTGTATTTTACCGCGGTTCTACTGGGGGCCATTGACATTTTTTCCAGATGGCAGTTGCTCTTAGTGGTACCCTGCGGTGGTTGTTTAACTTTTTTTAAATTATATATATATATATATATATATATATATATATATGTATATGTATATATGTATATGTATATGTATATGAGAGAGAGAGAGAGAGAGAGAGATTTCTACATTTGGCTAATTAACAAAAATGTCGTGTTATATTTAGTTATGGATGTAGATATTTTAATTTGATTTGTTTTATTGAGATTGCGCGTATGTACGATGTACGTATATATACAAAGGTGTTAAACATACATGGGTTTATCTATTCTATACATACCTAGTATAAAAATAATAATTATATAAGTATTTAAATGCATACTTAAGGTACAGCTCATTACGTGCCATTGATGAAATAGCTAAAATACGTAATTTGACGATATCTCGAAAACAGGATCAGATAGGATTTTGATGTATATTCGTGCCTGAATGTCATCCCGCAAACCGATTTGATTGCCATTTTTGTGATACCTATTCGTCCTTCCTCATCACCGTGTGCAGTGTAGGAGACCATACCGCAGTCATAGGTGTGGCAGAATAATATTGCGCGTCACAATGTTAGAAACTGTATTAAACTGTTTTAGTTCATATGAAATTCAACTACGCAGTCATAAATAATGTATAAGTCTACTGGCAGCCAAGAATATTGCAAATACTATGTATGTACTGTGTATGATAAGAATAATGATGATAATATATGATATATGATATATGGTAATACTGTGTATATAAATACTGTGCAGCTGTGTGCATGGTAGAAGTCTGCTGTTCAGCCATGCGTATATCTTAATGAAACTGCGCATCACTATACATGTTAGAAAACTTATGTGCAGCCCATGCGATTAGCATTAGGCTGTTCCAAAAACTATGAAATTCAACTGCGCAGCTGCGTGAGTTGTAGGAGACTACTGCATAACCATGCGTGTTGCAGAATAATACTGCGCAGCGCTATATAAAGAAGAAAACTACACGCAGAAAAAAGAAATGTAATATTCACTAATCAAGAAATGTAAAGTGTTTCTTATAACCATAACAGTAAAAACTGCTCTTAATGAAGGCGTAAAAATGTCAAAAGCACTTAGCATTTCTTAAATGTCACAGTGAAATTAGGGTGAATTCAACGGCAATTCTTTAGTACAATAAACCTCTATTCCCTGGTGTGAAATATTGTAAGATATGTAAAATCCACTGAACCGAGATAACGATGTGGTGCAGTGAACATTACAGTAGGATCGGTACATGCTACTGATCCGAATAGTTTGTTTAGTTCGCCCTCAAAGTCGTAATAACGCAACCTATCCGCTCGGACCACCGGATGAATTCATAACGACATCGATAATATATGGATTGCATGACCTAAAAAACATTTATCAGATACATTTGTGTGACAGTCGTCACATTACTCCATATTCTCACTCAGCAATGAAGGGGTTTTATAATAAATAACAAAATTTTGGAAGGCAAATCTTATTCACAGGTCGCGTACAGTTGAGAGTTTATTGGAGCAAGACGTTTTTGCGTTTCGCGACTGTTCCAGCTGACTTGTATGGATATATGAGGTAAATGCGAGAACTTTTGTCGTGTGCCGCGATGGCATAAACGCGTATTCAAATGTCGTTAACGAGGTTGCCACCTTAGTTACAAATGCATTTCGGAATTATTTCACCGATCGCAACTCGTGTAATAGTGTAGTGGTTAAGGTAATCGACTTGCGTGCTTAAGTTTATGCATTCAAATCCCCCCCGTTGCGTGCAAAATTGCAATAGTCTTATAAGCGTTGTAACTTACAAATACCGATTAATTATAAGCATATTCGAATATATATCTCAGAATTAACCGTTTGTTTATTTATTAATTATTTTCTTGCAATATTTTTTTACAATTTATAGAGCCGTCCAAACTATAGTCTGTACCCTTAACATGAGTTAAATTTATTTATATTATCCGTCAAAGTGACATGATAATTCGTAATTGCAGCATCGACGAACAGTACAGAATAGCGACTGAATCGGTAAAATGTACTGATCCGCAAGTCAGCAGCACTTGAGAATCGGTACTGGTAACCATCAATGATAGTCATAATTAGTTGCCTATAATTGTAAAATTTACTGAACTGTCGTGTTGTCCATGTACGCACTCGGAAGATCAGTAGATTTAACTTGGTTTTCAGTAAAATATAAGGCTCTTTTTTTTGCGTGCAATGCGCAGCCTTGCGAATTCAGCAGAACTGCACTGCGCAGTCTTTAGAATTTTCTGTTCAGTCCTTCAAACACACAACTAGAAGTAAATTTCGTTGCAGGTAATTTTGTATTTTTACCTACAATTATAGGTGGGAGTTGAATATTGCTCTTAGTAGGATATAAACTGTCTGCTATCACCTATTCGCAAGGGTAAACAATGAATATTACTGCGAGTTGGAAGTAACCGTCATTGTACGCAGGCGCAAAAGGCATATATATATATATATGGCATTTCGAAAATAGTGCTTTAAACTAACACCTCAATTCTGGGTTATAAGGACTGGTTAGAATCTGTGAATGAGACATTAATCCGAAGAGACATGAGAAGCCATAGAAACACAAGAGCTTGCATGAAAAAATGCATGGACGTGAAGGAAGCTAGAGTAGTATGCCAGGACAGAAAAGTGTGGCGACAAATAGTTTGTAAACAGTGTGACAATAGAGTGAATGACGCCTGAAACAAAGACCATGGATACTAATGGGCCCAAGTGGGAAACCACACATTGCAATTTTGTGAGGCTCTTCACTTGGGGTGATTGCTAGAGAGATTGATCAGCAACCTGGGTCAGAGCAGTGTTTCGGAATGAACGTTTCATTTCAATAAATAACACGAGAATTCCAGATCAATCTAAAACATCTATACCTAACACCTATATACCTATATACCTTATACCCATATACTGACCTGCTTTATACCTATACCTATTCACTATTTTCCAACCGAGCAAGTCTCGCCTACCCCGAAATGGAAATAGCTTAATAGTATAATAATAATGATGATAATAATAATAATATAATCAACCCCATCATGCACTTGACTGCAACCCAGTCCGTGAATGATGGGGTAAAAACCAGGCTTTGCCCAATATGTCAAGGCACACGCTCTTCTCAGATCACTTGATTGCATTATGATAATGCAAAGTTTATGGTGAATTTTCTCGTCCGTTCAAACTATCATACGTTTTTAATCGAACCGCGAAAGATATCACACGGTTTTTTTATCTTCACGGAAAAAGTACGCTGTAACATATACTCGGAAAAGTGATGAAATATTACTCTGTGGCGCAGTAACGGAGCCTTTCGTGCAACCACAGTGTAATTCTTACACTTTGGGAGAAATTAGTGAACCTCACTGCATCAAAGTGCATGATTTACTCTGTGAAATTGTAATTCCGTATCCCGATCGAATGATGATGAGTGACAATTTAGCAATGTCACCCTGTAATCCCTACTTTTGTAGCGAGCGCTAGATACAGCTCGCATTGTACACTGCGTGTCTCGCGAGAGTAAAGGTTACACTTTCGCTCAGTAATCCTTGTTCCTTCTAGGAGCAAAAATTACAGTTTCGCATTGTAACGCATATATGGGGCATTATTTCTCAACTGCCCCAACTTTAAAAGTCATGTTCTTTGATTTTCTTCAAATTCGGGGAATATGTTCACCTACCCGATAGTACTTAATCGACAAATTTATAGACCACAAAAACCACCCCCCTCCAAGTGATGGGGGTGACATTTTCAACCCCAACGCCTGCACGTGTATTTTCAAAAGCTTGTAACTTCCTTTCTATTTTAGCGATTTAAAATTTTTATTAGGGTTTTCGAAAGGTTATTTCTTACTCTTTTCTTCTATTTTATTAACGAAAAAAACTAAACAAAATTTAAGCATTTTTTAAACAATTCAATTGTTTATTTAACTTTTTTAGCAACTTGGGGTATTTTTATTTTTTTTTTAATAGTCTTAAAAGGAAGCTTGACCTTTTGGCTTCAAAAAAGGTCCTGAGCAAAAAAATGGTCCAGTGAACAGTTTCCGAGATATAGGCCCCGATGTGAAGGCAGTCCTAATGCTCGTGCTCAGACGCAATCCTTTAGTAGTCCACATACTAGTTTTCAAGTCTAACATTCTTTCAACGCATTCATGTTCATTCAGAATGACATTAAATCAGCTAATAAACATTTTAGAATGTTTGTCGGCGGTTCAGAGTAAGTTTATATTATTTATTATTTGTTATAAACAAATAAAAAATGCAAACTACCCTTTTCAGAAGTGATATTGATTTTTCTCAGTATGAATGATTCCTTACTATTACAGTTCGTCAGTTTACGATAATTATTGATTATTAATGAATATTCCATGAATAAGTGCACAATTCAACCGTTGTTAACATATAAACAGTGCTTTTTCAAATGAATCAACTACAGAAAAATCATTAATTAACGCCTGTCGTCAGCCTACGATCTGTAAAATCATAGTTTCCAGAGTCTACCACGTGGAGGTGGCAGTGCGATTTTAGACTCCTTCGGGGTGCTTAATTTAAGTGAGTCCCCTCGCCTCTCACTATTCGGGGTGTTTAATTTTCATGAATCCTCTTGCCTCTCACCACACAGTGCTTTTTAATTGGTTCGCCTTTTCTTCTCACCATTTTTCTTACTGCTTTTCTTTTCTTTTGAAGTACTCTCCCTATTCAAGGTACGTTTAGGTTTAGGAAAAATGTCACTCTTCTCTTCATAGGAAAATCCTTTAAGGTTCAGCTGTCCCTTATCATTAGGGGTGAAAGCATGGTACTTGAGAGTACCAGGTATTGTGACAGACTTACTGAATCGATCTGCTAATTCCACTGTCATTGCTGAATGATCATCCTTAGAACTGAAGAGTACAACTGTTTCCTTTAAATTTTCTCTGGCCCATTTATATAAATCATGAGCACTTAGAATCTGCTTATCTGCTGGACGCTGCAAGCTGGCTCTTGATGCAAGTCGCTTTAAATTTCCTCCGATTCCATCGCATGATCCTTTTCCATGCGCAGTTGGATGGAAAGTCCAGTCTGCTGGAATTTCAAAGTCTTTTTTGTGGCACAGAAGGTTGGCGAAGTTATATTTATTTTTAAAATGCTGTGGTGCTCCATCTGTGACGTAATGAATCTTTACAAGTTGAAAATGCTTCTTAAGATATTCAATAATTAATTTTTGACAGAGATAAACAGCAACCGTGTCATGGTGTAAGTTATCGGAAATGATCGCCATGCTCACATGTTTTAATTCATTTTCCTCTTTGTAGTAGATAACTACTGTGAAAATGGATGCCTGATTATTATTCCAGTGAGAAGACTGGATAGCATTTTGAAAAACGTAAACATAATTTTCCGCGAAATCAAACATGATTAAGAAAACTCCAACCAATAGAGTTATTTTGAGATTTTTGATGAACGATGCTTGCATCTTCGCATAAAACTCATGAGATTTTAAGTTTACAAGTTTTTCGCAGAGTTGTTCTATGAAGATATCGGTCTCAGCTACTTCAGTTACCAGATTGCTCCTATCTGTTTGTTGCCAAATTTGATATTTTAACTCAATGACGCAGTTCTCATCCAGAAGTTCAGTCAGGTGTTCCTTCAGGATATCAATGCCAGGACAATTTTCGCATTCGCTGAAATGACATGCAGGACTTGGATTAGTGCACATCATTAATTTTAAACAGTCGTGATAATCAATAAGTTTTCTATCTGAGTCTTCAGTCAGATGCTTTATATCAATTGCATCTAACATGAGATGCACATTTTCGTGATAAACACACACACAAACTGTGTGGGTACCACTTCCTCCAGCTAGAACGCAATGTCGAGGCCTAAGTTGTGCAAATTTTGAGAACCCAATTTTTATTTCCTCATTCTCTATTTTGAAACGGTCGTATAACTCTGACAGGTTGCCCAAGATAAGTCGTTTTTGCACATGCTCGCGAGTACCGTCTTCCTTTTTTATGGATACAAAATCCTTCTTCCCCGGCATTAATCGACTGTTCTCGTCATCTTCATAAAAACTAATCACTACTACTTCAATTCCTGGTGGCAGTTTTCTTCCTGGCTTGAGTCCAGGCAAAGCCAGTATTCCATGTTTTTGAAATAATTGGTCAGCTTTCCGGGCTTGACGTTCCGTTGCACCAAATTCTTCCATTACCTTTCTACGACTCCATGATTTAGGAGCAAGTGTGAGTAATGTTATTTTTTCGTCACCATCAGTACTCACCTTAAATTTTTGTATAATTTGTTGAAGAGTTTCTAGACCTGCTTTGTGATTTTGATCTCTACAACCACTATGTTCTATCGGAACAAATAGAAAATCTGGATCATCGCTGATTTCTTTTTCTATACAGTTGTCATCGACCTCACTGCCATAAACAACTTCTTCCATGCTGGATTCATTTGGAGGCACTTGTGAACTCAATTTCTTAAATTCTTTTCTACAAGGCTGGCAAATTTTAGTGTTGCTCGGCAATTGGGGAAATTTTAACCTCTGACTTACCGACAAACATCTTAAGTCTGGTGTTTTCCAATACTTTTCCTTGCCAAAAGGATTGGCACAAAAATGACCCCAAGTTATTTTCGTTGACATTATTAATCATGAATTTTATTTGTAATCTTTTATTTTAAATGATATATTTCCAAACAAGATAAAGTCCAAAAGAACGAAAGACCGTGTGTTGCAACAGTAATATCGAAATACCATGTAGATACTTGAAAAAGACTCAGAGGAATATCCTTTTGGGTCAAAAGAATGCGTTTTGAAACAAATGAATTTTCCTCTCATATAATTGAAGGTTGAGAAGATTTTCATTTGTCTCAAAAAGAATCTTTTTGCAGCAAACACTATCCATTTGCGACAAACTTCACCTAATCTTGCAGCCAAATAAGTCTGTTTGTATAAAGGAGATGTTCAGTTGGTTCAAAACAATACAGGCAAGAGGACGATACTTTTCTTTCTTGACAACTTTTTTTCTGAGTGAAGTCGAAACATAATTGAGCGATTGCGCGCAATAACAGCCTACTTGTATTTTTTAAAGTCACTTGTTTTTCACTTGTTTTTTGTACATAACTTCATGAAGAACAAATGAAAAACAAGTGACTTCTGAAAATAGAAGTAGGCTGTCATTACATCCAACCGCTCAATATCTTAACGTTTAGCTATGGTACCAGATTCATGAAAAATAGATCATTAAGCCATTGTGGAATTTTCAACTTGATGTAAATCAGCAATAACTAGTAGCCAGAACAACGAAAAAAGAATAAAAATTCTTTCTCCAGAGTTTTGGCTTCAGAATAAGTTAAAAAATTGGAAAACAAGTTATTAATAGAAATTCACCTAAATTTACAAAATCCAGGCCGAGTCTACGCGTTATAAGAGTTCTAGGCACATATTCAGAAAAAAATTCGTTCATAAAATGAAATTTTTGGACGACTGTGTATAAAAAATTAATTAATATCGTGAACTGACGAACTGTAATAGTAAGGAATCATTCATACTGACAAAAATCAACATTACTTCTGAAAAGAGTAGTTTGCATTTTTTATTTGTTCATAACAAATAATAAATAATATAAACTTACTCTGAACCGCCGACAAACATTCTAAAATGTTTATTAGCTGATTTAATGTCATTCTGAATGAACATGAATGCGTTGAAAGAATGTTAGACTTGAAAACTAGTATGTGGACTACTAAAGGATTGCATCTGAGCACGAGCATTAGGACTGCCTTCACATCGGGGCCTATATCTCGGAAACTATTCACTGGACAATTTTTTTGCTTAGGACCTTTTTTGAAGCCAAAAGGTCAAGCTTAATTTTAAGACTATTTAAAAAAAAATAAAAATACCCCAAATTGCTAAAAAAGTTAAATAAACAATTGAATTGTTTAAAAAATGCTTAAATTTTGTTTAGTTTTTTTCGTTAATAAAATAGAAGAAAAGAGTAAGAAATAACCTTTCGAAAACCCTAATAAAAATTTTAAATCGCTAAAATAGAAAGGAAGTTACAAGCTTTTGAAAATACCCGTGCAGGCGTTGGGGTTGAAAATGTCACCCCCATCACTTGGAGAGGGGTGGTTTTTGTGGTCTATAAATTTGTCGATTAAGTACTATTGGGTAGGTGAACATATGCCCCGAATTTAAAGAAAATCAAAGATTAGATCGAAACTTTCAACAACAAAACTGATGTAAAATGTCTATCGATTTGGAAAGGAAAAAATTATTTTATACATATATGATTACTGCTCTTAATTTACGATTATTCTTATACAATTGCATGCATACTTACATATGATCGCACGCTCAAACGCTTTGAAAAATCGCCCCCGCTGAGAAACTGAACACTACCTAACTACCGAAGACCAGTCCTAAAACCTAAATCCAGCGCACGCGTTAGCCTAGTGAGCTACGGAACGGCTTATATTTTTCTGATAAACTCTCGGTTATGCAGCTTCTCTGAGAAAAACGTGGCCATCTAAGAAATGATAATAATGTTTACTTTTAATGATTTTTTTAATGTTCAATTTTAAATTGTTTCAACAAATGGAATTTGTTTAAATAATTGAGAATTAATAAATTATTGGTAATAAATATTCTACTAGACTAATAGTAATAAATTTTAGGAAAAAAAAGAATTTTCGAAAAAAAATTAGTTAAACAAATTCCATTTGTTTAAATATTTAAAATTAATAAATGATTCTTAATAAAGATTCCAGTAGACCAATAGTAATAATTTTTAGGAAACAAAAGAATTTCCGAAAAAAAAATTTAAAATAAATTCCATTTGTTCAAATAATTGAAAATTAATTAGGCAGTGTCAAACCCATATGTCCGAAACATGAAATTCTTCGCTGGATAATTTTCTACAAGCTTCTATACTTTCCCGTCACATTTTTTCAAACCCTAAAAAATTATTTCAAAAACTGAAAAAAGTGAATTTTCCCGATGCATTTTGCATGGGAAACTTCAAGTCAAAACCGGCAGCAGTTAAAATAAAATATAAAAAAAACGGAAAATAAAAATTAGGCATTTTCTTTTTTCGGATTTGGAACAAAATGGGGGGGGGGGATCGTTGACCACTGACATGAAAAAAAATATTGCCATGCATTTTTGAGCAACCCTAATGGTGGATGCTGAATTAGAATAAAAACTGCTTAAAACAAAAAAAATATATCCGGTTCCGAGAAATCAATGTTAAAGACCGCGATATTAGAGTAGTATGGTAGATTTTATTGTTGTTGAAAATCTGAAAAAAATGAGAAAAATATTTTTTTTTCATGAAATGGTAGTAACTTTATTATTGTTTAAAAAAATGATATGATGAGAACAATGCATTATTCTACTAAAAAAAATTCTTCCAAATATAATATTGGAACCTGGGTATTTTTTAATATATTATTCTTCAGAATATTTTTAAATTCTGAAAATTTTGTACGAAACAAAAAAACTGTATTGAATTATAAAGTAGAGTTATTCGCTATGTTTATTTATAATAATTATCTCATATAATATTATGACAAAAGGAAAACATTATAAAAGAGTTTCCGACAATTTATTTCAGTTTGTAAAATGTCAGGGGGCGGTCTGTCTATAGACAAAAAAAATAGACAAAATAATGTATATATTTTATTTTCAATTTAATAACATAACCTAAAACTGAAATTAAACTGAAGTTTGACTAATAATCACTTATTGTTAAATAGTTAGTGACAGTGACTGACTCATTTGCTTTTCAATCAGTTCTTTTTAACTAATTCGAATCTAAAGAGAATGCAAATATTAATTTTGGAACTATATCATATTATTAGCTTTTTTTCAAGTGATATTATTTTGAGAGTATGAATCTGCTTTAGATTTTGTGGTTGAAGAAAAATAATTGGGACGCTTGTATATTACCTTCTTAGCACTTGAAGTGTATTTATTATTCTCAGCCTTAAACTATACTCTCTGCCTCTTAAATTACTATAATTATAAAATAAATTTAAATATTTTAATTATCTAATATCAATTATAAATACTTGATTAAACTTAAATTTACAAGATTCTTCTCCACCATTAATAGAATGATTAATTAAATTTCATACTAAGAAAAAACTCACGTATGTGACTTTGCGATTAAGGTCTATTTTCTCATACCTGAAAATGTTAAATTCGACCTAAATGACAATGCCACTTACGTAAGCTTTTCCTTAGTAAGGCAGATATGGACTTCAATATAATCTCAATACACCTTTTAGTTCTTAATTAGAAAAATAATGATTTATTAATAATTAATTATAAAAATAAACTTAATAGTGTAAAAAATAAAACAAATCTCGCTCAGCGAATAACACTATTTGAAAGTGGAGATATTACAATCACGCCCAGTAACATTTTTTTCCTCACTTCACACTGTACCTCTAACACTCTCAGTTAGCACTTGACGAAGTACGTAAAAGGAAGTGCTACAGTTTCACACTGCGAAATTTGTGCGGGGTGAGACCCTATATTGGTATACCAGATTATTATTTCACACTGCACTATCTACTTTTTAGCCCACTACCCATCGCAGTATGAAAGAGGATATCATACAAGTTGTGAACTGCATAATTCACCATTTTTAATTCACAATGGGAAAATGTAACGTCTGCCAGCTTATAAGTGAAACCTTACAATGTGGAGCAGTAATTTAAACAGTGCCTACCATTGCTATTCGACTCTGCAATGCCAAACCGTAATAGCTGCTTTATGTATTGCTACAAATGGTATCTCGACCAGTATACTTTCAGACTACTGCCATCCTGATGAAGAAACAGTACAACTGCAGCTTGACATAAGGGTCGCCTTCGTGTTGCGGCGTAGAAGTAAACAGGCCTTACGTTAAACTGTAGATGTTATGTTTCTTCATCAGGACGGCAGATTACTGGTTCACACTGCATTCAATAATGTGAAAACTGCTCATTTCACATTGAGTACGCTTTAAACTTCAGCTTTACTGTTTGAGATTGTCCATCTAAATTGACAATTACACTCACAACGTGGATAAATTTAGAAGAATACCCGATATGTCAGGGTAAATATTACCTACCTGGGGTAATTTTCGTTGCAGGTAATCTTTACCCTGAAATCCGGATAAATATTACAATTAGTTTTTTTTGCGTACGTGATTAGAAACTTTAATAAACTTTTTTTAGATACTATAAAATTTAACTTAGTAGTTATAAACATCTCATAAGTATGCTCCACAGTCATAAATTCTTTATAAGTCTACTGCGCAGCCATTATCCTTAAATCATGATATTGCAGAACGCAATGTACCTCTTTCTCCCCTCCCCCCCCCTCCCTATGGGTTAATTTTTGTTGCAGTGAATCTTTCACCTGGAATCGATGTACACTTTATCTTTTGTATTTTCTGTTATATGAGATATGACAAAACATACAATATATATATATATATATATATATATATATTTGGTTCATAATGTTGTAACGAGAGGTTACACACACGCGCGTCCTGGCGCTCATACATAGCAGACTCGCGTCACCGAGTACAAGCGAACCTCGAATCCCACTCTACCTTTCCACTCTACCCCCCACTGCTGACCACCTGCACTCACGAGCCACTCCTTTAAGACGGACGACGCGACACAAGCAGGCAGTCCAGTCTGGTGCGGCGAACCGAGTAGATCGGGGAGCTCTCACCCGGTGAAGACTCAGGCCTTCCCCCTGCTGATAGGCGCTCCTATGGTAGGGATTAGACCAGCGAGATTCGCAAGGATTGGGGGCTCCCACACTTGCCACTCTCCACCGATTCGTCTACTCCGACGGTCGTCAATGCTCAGGTGCCCCTGACATTGCCTACCCGAAGTCGTAGGAACGGCAACCGATAGGTTCTCCTATGGTTGACGTCCCACGCACCACGTAGACAGCACCGCAGACTGACTCTACCCCGGACAGAAAGGTGTATGGTTTCGATTATCGATGGGTGCTCCCATGGTAATCAAAACCTAGCACGAACAGTAATTAATGGGCGCCCCCATCATTACTGTTCCTCACCTCCCCGTAAGCGACTATCACAGGTCCCCGTCGACTCCTCACCTTCCTCCGGATCCCCGCGAAACCTATCCGCTTAACCTCCATTTTACAAACCGAAAAAACTGTAATTACAGGACCCAGAATAAGGAAGAATCGACACCGCATTCAGACCACACCCACACTTGGAATTGTAACCACGCTCACACATAAAGATTTACCGCCGCACACACGACAAATCACACCTCAAACCTTACACACCACACCCACGTCACACTCACACTCATTCCAGTTAGTATGTACCTTATAGGAGAATAAACTATTTCTTTGTTATTTTTGATACACTTAATCACTGACTTTTTATTGTCTTAAAACCCTGACCCTGGCTAGGCTGAAGCGCCCGCTAAGACTTAGAAAGGGATTTCGGCAAAAACAGACCGTTACATGGCGCCCGAACAGACTTAGACTTTTTTCTTGGAACGGTGACACACCTTCCCTTTCCACCCCGTCCCTCTCCACTTTGCCCACCCCCTCCTCCTCCTCAACCCCCATTCCCCCTTCCACTTTCCTGAATGGTATAAATTGAGTGGCACACGCACTGGTAGGACATTCCAGTCAGCACCTCGAAAGAGTTCGCACCTCTATTCATCCAGTATCCGCTCCACCGAAGTAAAAAGTTTTCCGTCAAGTGACCACAGTGCCGTAAGCGTACCGAAACGTTACCGCCGAACCGAACCGCTCGCTTTCAGCAACCGTGGGTCACAAACAACGCGACCAACTACACCGAGTGCCGTAAGTAACATACTAACAAGTGTCCCGCGAAAAGCGTGCACCACCCGACTAACCATGCCTGGAGTATCTTGGGTCTACAATCTTCACAAAGAAGAACTCGAGGATGAGCTAAGAGATTACAACTTAAACCCACAAGGAGCGGTGGCAGTCCTCCGTCAAAGGATGGTAACCCACATCAGATCCCACCCGGACCTCTTCGATGAGAAACCCGCTGATATACCGGAATACAAAGAAGATCTGCACCGAACAACCGACATAGAAGCCCTAAAAAAGGAGCTGTATCAGCTAAGACTAGCCGCATCCTCATCCTCTCCTCAGAGCGCAACCGGACCGTCCGCCACCGACGGCAACCATACGGAGACCCAGAACCAGAGGAGTCACCCACACCGCCTTCACCTGCCTGAGAGAAGAGAATCCAGAGATGAACAGGAGCCCGGCCCCTGTTCGACCCGGACTTTGGACCAAATGAGAAAATGGAACTGCCACTTCGACGGCAAAGACGTCTATGGATTCCTGGAAAGATAAAAGAACTGCAAAGAGCCTACGGTTTCTCAGACGAACATATTTTCAGAGGGTTCCCGGAGTTGCTTAGGGGGGATGCACAGTTGTGGTATCGCAAAAGCGTTTCCACCATAAACTCACTACAGGAACTAGAACTTAGCCTGAGGAGATTCTATCTATCTTCCTCGGAATTACGACAACTGGACCAGCAGATCTACAACCGACATCAAGGAACAGAGGAACCGATAAGAAAATTCTTCACCTCACTACTTACCCTAACCAGAAGACGCGGAGAATTCACGCCGGAAAGAACAATGGAAACTCTTTATCACAATATGAAACCCGGACTACGACTATACATCCGCTTCTCAGATGTCAGCACACCCGACGAACTCATCCGCAGGGTAGAAGAAATAGAGGAGGCTCAACAACAACAAATACAAGCAGCCAAAGGTGATCACAAGCCACCCAATAAACCACAAAAGCAACCGACCTCAATGATCACTCCAGATTACGACCCCCACGAGACATAAACTTATGTATGCGCTGTAAACAACTAGGACACACGAGACATCAATGCCGGAACTAAAGAAAGAAATTCTGCTCGAAATGCGGTAGGGACGGGGTCCTTACACGAGACTGTCCCTGAAACAAGGGAAACGACAACCGGGCCGGGCCCAAATAAGGTCCAACCCAGCCCGATATACCCCACCATCAAAAGAGCCCAGAATTTTCATTCCAGTCACAATCGGCCAAATCAAACTGAGGGCACTAGTGGACCCTGGCTCGGTATGCTCTTACGTCAACGAAAATACCGCCAGGCGTTGTCTGTCACAAGGCTGGAAGCAACATAGCAACGACACCATAGCCGTCATGGCCGACGGCACCGAATCGGCTCTGGGCAACTGCCTCACCGGGACTCTAAAATCAATGGGAAAAACTATAAACGCCGAAGTATCCGTCCTTCCAACCCTAAACCACACGGCACTCCTAGGGATCGATTTACTGACTCCCTTAGGACTAGATATCCGCATAAACGGGATCAAAGTCTTCCCACCAAACCGCTTCCGCACCAGGGAAGTCCTATGCTCCGAAGGACCCGTACCGATAACCGAACTTAGGCCCGAAAAGAAAACCATCGCCGAAAAATTCTTAAGCACAGAATTACAACGTCTCACCGCAGTCAAGGGATTCACTCCACTCGCCAAACACCAAATCCGCCTGGAAGACCCAACGCCACTAAAACGACGATACAGGCCAAGAAACCCGGCCATTCAAGCAGTAATTGACAAGGAGGTCGACGAAATGATCAAGGAAGGTATCATTCAACCACCAAGCCGCCCTTGGAGCTCACCTATCCTTATTACGCGCCGCAAAGATGGAAGACCAGGGTTCTGCATCGACTTCCGAAGACTCAATCAAGTCTCAAAAAGGGATGCGTATCCAATCCCGCAGATCAACGCCATTCTGGACAAACTGCGAGGGGCCAAATACCTGTCCTCAATCGACCTCAAAAATGGATACTGGCATGTTCCACTAACAGAAGACAGTAAACCACTCATAGCCTTCACGGTACCTCGAAGAGGCCTCTACGAGTTCAATGTAATGCCTTTTGGTCTACACACCGTACCATCCACATTCCAGAGGCTCCTCGACCGCGTTATAACTCCAGACATGGCCCGAACGCATTCGCCTACTCAGACGACATCATCGTCTGCACTCAGACCTTCGAGGACCACATTAAAGTACTGAAAAAAGTCCTCGACAGAATCTACGAGGCTAACCTTCGGCCTAACCCAGAAAAGTGCCAATTCTTCAGGTCCACATTAAAATATCTCGGCCACGTAATAGACGAAAAGGGACTCCATACCGACCCAGATAAAGTCGCGGCAATGCAAAACCTCACACCACCTAAGAACATTAAAGAGGCTCGCAGATTCCTGGGGTTAATATCCTGGTATCGCCGTTTTATAAAAGACGTGGCTCGAGTAGCGGCACCGCTCCACCAGCTGTTAAAAAAGAAAGCTCAATGGCAATGGACTGAAAGACACCAACAGGCTTTTGAAGAACTTAAGAGAAGGCTTACCTCTGCCCCCATACTCGCTTGCCCGGACTGGACGAAGGAATTCGTCCCCCAGACCGACGCCAGCCAGGAAGGACTGGGAGCCGTGCTCACGCTAACCGATGGAAACACCGAACGAATAATCGCATACGCCAGGCGCGCGGTCAACAGAGCCGAAAGTAACTATTCAGCCACCGAACTAGAATGCCTTGCCCTCAAATGGGGCATCTGGAAAATGAGGGATTACCTCGAAGGGTAACACTTCACCATTTTGACCGACCAAATCTCACTGAAATGGCTCAATAAAATCGACAACCCCTCAGGACGCCTGGCAAGATGGGCCATGGAAGTCAGTCAATGGGACTTCGAGATAAAATACCGCCGAGGCACCGACAACGTAATCGCCGACACACTTCCTAGACAGCCCCATGAGACCTGCGTTGTCCACAAAAAGGACGATAAAGATTGGTATGAGAAACGATACAAAGCCGTCTTAGAAAACCCTGCCGGAAACCCAGAGTACTGCATCCACAATAACCGCCTGTACCGCCACATACTGCATACTCTGGATTTCAACGACTACGTCCAGGGCGAACAATGGAAAGTTTGCGTACCACGCTCCGACCAACAACGAGTCCTAAAAGAAGTCCACGACGACCCTAAAGCGGGACACCTCGGAGTGGCCAAAACTCTCGCTCGTCTCGCTAGGCACCACTACTGGCCAGTGATGCTGAGGATGGGCGCACAACACGTCCAAAACTGCGACAGCTGCCAGAAATTCAAAGCCCAACAACAGGCCCCAGCTGGAACTATGAACGCTAATAACGTAGAGGCACCATGGGAGATGGTTTCCGTCGACCTGATTGGCCCATTACCCCGATCAACGGCAGGACACACTTGGTTACTAGTCATGCAAGACCGCTTCACCAAATGTGTGGAAATCCGCCCCTTGAGAAAAGCATCCAGCCCAGCAATAGCCAAAGGCATCAAGGACCAGATCTGTCTTCGTCACGGGTGCCCCAGAACTATAGTCTCCGACAACGGTCCCCAATCCATAAGCAAGAAAGTAAAAAGCCTTCTACAGGAATCACACATCACACACCGCCTGACACCACCGTATTCACCGCAGTGCAACCCCGTTGAACGGGCGAACAGAGTCATTGAGACAATGATCGCCCAAAACATAAAGAAATCCCAGAAAACATGGGACCATTTTCTCCCGGAACTCCAATTTGCCTACAACACCGCAACCAGCGCATCGACAGGATTCTCCCCAGCCTACCTAAACCACGGCAGAGAACTACGCACCCCCGGCAGCCTCGCATACGAAACAGCGCTTCCCACCAGAGAAAGACACCAACACCGCCTCGAAAAACTGCAAGCCGCACTGGAACTCGCCCAAAGCCAAATAGTCCGGAGCTTCCAAAAACAGCAGGGACACTACAACTTAAGAAGAAGGAAATGGGCCCCTCAAATTGGTGACAAGGTGCTGAAAAGAACGCACTACCTGTCGAAAAAAATTGACCACTTCAACGCGAAACTCGCCGAAAAGTTCGAGGGTCCGTTCACCGTAAGCAAAAAGGTATCTAGCGTCGTCTTCAACTTAAAAGGCGAAAAAGAAGTCCTACATCAGCATATCCACGTCAAGGACTTGATTCCTTACAAGGAGGACCCCCGCAAGACGGACCTCCAACCATCGGACCCACCACCACCAGACCCTCGCTCCACAAACAGCAGCTAAGCCCAGCAGCCACAACGACGGACCGCTCAGTAGCATCCGAGCCAGCAACGATGGACAGCTTCGAGCACGAGATCGCTGAGATGGACCGGGAGCTGGAGTCGGACGGCTTCATGAGATTCCGGGAAATTCGACCCACGTACACCGGGGAAGCACAAAACCCCACCAGCCTGACCGCCACCGACGACACAGCGATGAAGGAGGTTTTCCAAGGGAAGCAAAACCGGACAAAGGTGTCTACGGGGAAGACCCGTCAAGAGGTACTCTGCCTGACCTTAAAATTCCAAGGACAGACAGTAACACGCCAACCAACTCACGGCAAAACGCAAACCTATCAAGGCTGCAGAACACACAACCGCCGCCGCCGCCAGCAAAACCACCACCGAAACCACCATTAAAATCACCGCCGACTCGACCACCACCAACGCCGCCATCAAAGCCACCGCCGACAATGCCGACACCGCAGATTCCACAAAACCTCTCTCGGCACAGCCACTAGGGGTACCATTCATACCGGTTCCCCCAACCGAGTACAAGCGAACCTCGACTCCCACTCTACCTTCCCACTCTACCCCCCACTGCTGACCGCCTGCACTCACGAGCCACTCCTTTAAGACGGACGACGCGACACAAGCAGGCAATCGAGTCTGGTGCGGCGAACCGAGTAGATCGGGGAGCTCTCACTCGGTGAAGACTCAGGCCTTCCCCCTACCGATAGGCGCTCCTATGGTAGGGAGAAGACCAGCGAGAGTCGCAAGGAGTGGGGGCTCCCGCACTTGCCACTCTCTACCGATTCTTCTACTCCGACGGTCGTCAATGCTCAGGTGCCCCTGACATTGCCTACCCGAAGTCGTAGGAACGGCAACCGAAAGGTACTCCTATGGTTGACGTCCCACGCACCACGTAGACAGTACCGCAGACTGACTCTACCCCGGACAGAAAGGTGTATGGTTTCGATTATCGATGGGTGCTCCCATGGTAATCAAAACCTGGCACGAACAGTAATTAATGGGCGCTCCCATAATTACCTTTCCTCACCTCTTTGGAAAACCGACCGACCTATACCGAGGGTGTATGGTTTCGATTACCGATGGGTGCTCCCATGGTAATCAAAAGCTGGCACGAACAGTAATTGATGAGCGCTCCCATAATTACCTTCCCTCACCTCTCTGGAAAACCGACCGACCTATACTGAGGGTGTATGGTTTCGATAACCGATGGGTGCTCCCATGGTAATCAAAACCTGGCACGAACAGTAATTAATGGGCGCTCCCATAATCACCTTTCCTCACCTCTCTGGAAAACCGACCGACCTATACCGAGGGTTTATGGTTTCAATTATCGATGGGTGCTCCCATGGTAATGAAAACCTGGCACGAGCAGTAATTAATGGGCGCTCCCATAATTACCTTTCCTCACCTCTCTAGAAAACCGACCGACCTATACGGAGAGTGTATGGTTTCGATTATCGATGGGTGCTCCCATGGTAATCAAAACCTAGCACGAACAGTAATTAATGGGCGCTCCCATCATTACCGTTCCTCACCTCCCCGTAAGCGACTATCACAGGTCCTCGTCGATTCCTCACCTTCCTCCGGGTCTCCGCGAAACCTATCCGGTTAACCTCCATTTTACAAACCGAAAAAACTGTAATTACAGGACCCAGAATAAGGAAGAATCAACCGTTCTCCGTCTCCGTTCCAAGACAACCGTACTGCTACTAGAAAATAGACCCATACTTAAAACACCACAGTCACACCACACCCACACTTAAAATTGTAACCACGCTCACACGCTACATTCACACATGAAGATGTACCGCCGCAAACACAACAAATCACACCTCAAACCTTACACACGACACCCACGTCACACTCACACTCATTCCAGTTAGAATGTAACTTATAGGAGAATGAACTATTTCTTTGTTATTTTTGATACACTTAATCACTGCCTTTTTATTGTCTTAAACACCTGACTCTAGCTAGGCTGAAGCGTCCGCTAAGACTTAGAAAGGGATTCCGGCAAAAACAGACCGTTACAATGTTAATAGTCAGTTATGGTACAAGGCCCCTAAGTGGCACTTTTCCCTTGTGTGAAGTTGCAATACGAGCCAGAGCCCGTGGTGTAGCTGTAGCCGAAGCGACATGAAGTCGATGCAAAGCAAAGACGATGCAGCTCATCTCCTTAAGTACGCATGATTATAAAAAAAACTTATGTTAAAAAATGCTCATTTTAATGAGCTGGTTTTTCATATTCTGTATAATTTTGCGTTGTAATCTGCCACTTTTAAGACAAATTATTTTTTTGTGTGAAAATGACAATTATGCAATGAGCGATCTCTAAATATCATCCGATTCACACTGGAACCTGGAATTAAGAATAGTTTCGGACATGGCTTGCAGAGGCCCTCATCTTAAGTCCATAAAATCCAATCGTAGACATTCAGGGCCATGTGAACCATAGCCAATTGGAATTCATAATATTCCGCAACATAAACCCGTGAGTATCCGCGCACTGCTCCCTTTATCGCTAAGCTACTGCTTGTCAAGCATGACTGAGCACCGCCACTCTTTCGGTCCCGCGTTCCCCGCATTACCAAAATGCCGAGGACATCAATTATAGGAATATCGTACATCCGGGGTTCCTAAATCCAGGTTCCAGGTTATTTCTCCTTCCGTGTTTCATTTTTAACCCAAGAAGAACAAAAAAAAATCGGAAATGCAGGTTCAGATTTGGACTTCTTTTTTTAACACCCCTAATGAACATTTATTTATATGTGAAAGGTAAACTTGAATTAGTTGATATACGCAGTGCGTGCATTTACCTCGGTGGTTAATTTCAAGTCAAATTTTATTAATTGACTGTGGTGCTGGTAGAAGGCTACCAACCCCTCGTAATATACACCCATGGTCTCGACGAGCTTCAAATCCGTGGCCAAGCCCAGCTTGAACATATACAGATATACTATTCGTTACCAACCAATCTACCCGGAACATCATTTTTACACAGTTGACCATTGTCAGGGCATAACATGGAGATATGTGGGCAGGATTCAACCCGCATTTATCTTACAAGCCTGAAATTCTTTGTAATCCGTACGAAAATTGTTGTATGGTCCAAACTAGGCCCAGGCCTGGCGATCAATCACGTATCTAGCTCCGCATGAAACGCCAAATCTGGCGAAAAAGACGAAAAAATGTAATTCATTGATGGTCATGCGTTCGTTATTATATTGAAAAAGTTTAAAGATTCCTGAAAAAAGAATATTTATGTAGAAGGAAACAATCTTTTTCGAAAATAGCACAGAGCTTTCTCAAGAATTAACTTTCAGTGACGGATCTATGACGTTAGGAGAAGCAGATAAATATCTTGTTAACCTCGACAAAATATCTACTTTGCCGTGGTTAACGAGATATTTTCCAATTAGGAAGGATCAACCGGTAAATCAGCGAGAAAACTGGTAATTATATTTCCAGGACTGCGGTGAGCACTCCAGTTGCTCGATAATAAATTAAGTCGAGAAGAGGATTTAGACCGGGCTAACGTATGGTAACGTCGAGTGGTATACATTCATTTGCGAGTCGGTGAATTTATCTGCAGTTCCACAAAATCTGCCAGGTATTCAAATCTAGATTCACAATCAACCACCCTCTTCTAACCTCTATAACTAGAGAGCTCTTGTAACTACCATCTCTGTGTATATGTTTCTGGCAAGCTTCCCGAACTAATTGTTCTGAAAGCTTGATCTCGATGCTAACAAAATTATTTCCAGGATTCGACAAATGATCATGTTATTCACAGACATGAATATTATTTAATTATTTATCGATACTTAATATAATTTATCTATTATAATTTTTCAGATTCATTCATTCATATTTATATTGATAATAAGAAGTGAAATCTTTCGAATGAAATTGGATTCCGTGGAGTCCAATTGAATTTCACTGAGTCGAATTGAATTCCATTATGACAAATTGAAATCCACTGAGTCTGATTCAAACTAATTTTAAATTTCATTCCGACAGCATTCCTTTGGGTATTCTCGAATTCCATTGAATCTAGACTAAAAAAAATCCTGGTCAAAAAAGGATTTCTTGATTCAAAGAAATGATCGTACTGAATACGTCCTATAAAATATTTCTTCAATACAAAGAAATGTTTTTATCCAAACCAAAAAGTATGAAATTATTGTTGCAAATGAATATTTGTTTCAGCCAGTAGAATATTACCCAAGCGAAAGAACGTTGTTACTGGTTGAAAAAATAAGAGATTTGTGTTTAAAAATTAGGTCGTTGATATAGTCAAATGTGATTTTAAATCAGGAAAATATTTCTTTCAAACAAATTAAAGTCCACCGACTGAAGTAACGTTTTTCTCAATTCCTTGGTTGAAGGTAGCATGACCTAAATTTGACCAATTATTTATTGGTGACAATTAAATTGCCTGTGTGGAAATGTGCCTGATTTTGCCCAAATAGTTCTTGGATGCCAATTTGGCCCCAATTGGGCGTCCTACTGTAGAAAAATGTAATTAATCAATAAAATATATTGCTTCTATATTAGGCTAGAGGCTAGATGCACTCCAACCATGAACATGCAATTTGATTTTCTACTCCGAATTTTCAATTATTAAAACTTACATATTGAAAACCTCTATATACGGACACTTTGTTACGGCTTAGATTGACTTTGCCGAGGGTTGGCGCTGCACACGCGGAGAAAACTGGATATTAAGAACTAGATATTTAAAATCTGAATATTATCGCATAACATTTAGCTGTTATAGCGTAAAACGTACATCTCCTTTTTGAGGATGTTACGTGTTAATAACAAAATATATTAATGTTCCTATAATTTGAGATATTAAAATTTAGAATCTGAGATATTATAGAATAATTGCATAAAACATTAAAAGCCCTTATAATCTGAGATATTAACATTTAATATCTCAGATATTAAATATTGGGCCCACCATTTCATGTGTATTGGAGCTTGGAGAACCAAACGGCTTCGGCTCAATCATTGATCGCGTTGATCGCGTTATTGATCAGAATTTAGATTACATCGTGTGTGCTTCTGTGTATATAAGATATATCGCGATCTATGCATAGTCCTAGGAAGCTGTAAGTATTAATTTTCCATACCTCAGTACAAGATGATGTCTAAAAAATATTGTAGACCAAGCCAAACCTAACCTAAAAAAATAAACTTTTAAACCTATTACACTTTTTCCTAACATAATTCGTTAAAATATACTTTTTTGATATATTTGTAGATTATTAAAATCTTTTCATTTAATTGATAGCAGTATGGATTTGAATGCAGTAAGCAGTTTGCTGCAAAGTTGGGAAGTGGACGATTCTACTATCCCGAAATTCCAAGGTAATAATAGCGTTTGATGATGCTCTTAACCATTTTCGTCTAAAAATGAAATATCATAGTTATCAGAAACCCAAAATGTCTGTTAATTTAACAAAACATAGAAGACAGCAAGAATTTAAATCATAATTTTGCAAAAAGAGAATAAAATTGATTTAGAATTGTTGAAGTTATTGGAGGAACAAGATATTCGTGATCTGATACCAGAAATAGGTCCAAGAGTCAAGTTCTTGAAGAAATTCAATGAACTCTTATACAATCAGTATACGAGTTTTTATTTTTATAATAATTAATTTTCATATTAAAAGTTATTTTTAAAATATATTTTTTCAGGCAGTGAAGTCGATAAACTTCAAGTTGAGTACTAATATACGATTTATTTTTAGAATGAGAAATCAGATTCGCAAGATAGCGTGGAATCAATCAATGCTGGTGAAAAAGAAAATCGAAATTTATTAGACGAAACAGAAAATGACGAGTGTAAGATTTTTTCTTTTTATAATGGATATTTTTACATATATGTCTCAATACTCGTTTCCCAACACGTTTCATTAAATATTTTCGCTAGAAAAAATTTTGTTACATAAATTTCTTTTAAAACTCCTACAATCCTGTATATTTTTCAAACTGACTCCAATTTGCTTGTGCAATCCACATTATTTTTTAATGTTTCAGAAATCTTCACTAATATTCATGAAAGCATAATTTTTCAAAATGAAAAATTATTAAAAATTTTCCCAAGAATCTTTGCAACATTTTTATATCGTTTTGAAACCTTCAAAAATCCTTGTGAAACTTGAAAATTTTATTTTAAATGTAACAAAATCTATAGTTCGCTCTACATTCTTGGAAACGTTTTCAAAACTTAACATAGTTCGAAAATATTTTCAGAACTTCTAAATATCTTTTTATATAATTTGAATGTTTCCTGCAAATTGAAAGTAAGTGGTGCCTTTACATTTTCTGGATAATATTTCGACAATTTATAAAATATTTTTTAAAAATCCTTTTAATTTCCCCGTGAATCTGCAGAAATTTTTCTTATTCTCTTCAAAGCTATAAAAATTCTCAAAAAGCTTCCAAATTTTATTTTGAAATCTAAAAAAAAAATTAATAATTTGTTGAGAATTTTTTGAAATATTTCCAAACTGTAAATAATTTCTCAATTTTCTTCAGAACTTCTAAATATATTTTAGAATGATTCAAATTGTTACTCACATTTTTTTTTGATCCTGCAAAATAAGAAAAATGACTTTAAATTTTTAAGATTCTTTTCCCAGATCCAGATTTTGGAAAATATTTTCGAATGTTTCACTTTTTTCAATTTTATCTTTTGAGTTGCATTACTTAAAATAAAAAATCGTTTCACTTTACCTAGAAATGTCAGGAACATTTTTTCATTCTCCTCAAACCTATCAAATATCTCAAAAAGTTCGCCAATTTTATTTCGAAATCTAAAAAAATATATACAATTCGGACGATCTAGAAAATATAAGGCAATTAATCTCAATTTGCAGTAAACATTCTAATTTTTTTGCAATCACTTGTCCCGCTGTGCTGATCACACGCCCACACTGATTAAAGTAAGAAATATTAAAAATGATATCTCTTGCGTAAAAATTATCACCGCTTTACGAAACAGAATTATGCCTGTAGAGCGCAACAATACCTAATTTTAACACTTCGCATAAAATGAAAAATTAAAAATCTAAACTCCAAATTAACACGATACGTGGTAACATATTGAAACTATAATTAAATATTTTACTTATATTTTTGCTTGTAATTAAGGATTATCTACTGTAGGATCATTACACAGCCACACAAAAAAAATCGTTTTTTGGGCCTGGAGGTCAGACCATGATGACTATATGTTTTTTGGGTCGCTGAATCCGAATCCCAGGTTTAAAAAACCCCAGCACGTCAGGGTTCTGACATAACCTCATAAAACCTCATAAAATTTTATTTTTCCAAGTCCGGGGGTCAGACCATGTTTATTATATGTTTTTGGGGTCACTGAATCTGAATCCGAGATCCAAAAAACGCCAGCACGTCAGATTCGGATTCAGCGAGTTCAAAAACATATAATAAACATGGTCTGACCCCCAGACTTGAAAAAAAAATTATCAGGTCTCATGAGGTTATGTAAGAACCCTGGCGTGCTGGGGTTTTTTGGACCTCATATTCGGATTTAGCGACACCAAAAACATATAATAAACATGGTCTGGCCCTCAGCCTTGGAAGAAATTTTTTTTATGAGGTTATGTCAGAACCTTGACGTGCTGGGGTTTTTCGGACCTCGGATTCAGATTCAGCGACCCCAAAAACATATAATAAACATGGTCTGACCCCCGGACTTGAAAAAATAAAATTTTATGAGGTTTTATGAGGTTGTGTCAGAACCCTGACGTGCTGGATTTTTTTAGACCTCGGATTTGGATTCAGCGACCCAAAAAACATATAGTCATAACGGTCTGACCTCCAGACCCGAAAAACGATTTTTTTTTTGTCTGGCTGTGTTATCTACTGTAGGTTGATCTCTCCTAAACAAGTTTCATCATTAAACCAGAAATTTGGTAAAGTTGAATACTTTTAAATTGAACTTCCAAAATGTTTTATTTTGAATTTTATAAAAACATATCTTAAAGCCGTTGAACGTTTTAAATTAAAGATAATTTAGATATATGCATGCATTTAATAGTATTTTAAAACTAATTTATTTTTAAATATTTGAAATTAAAAAGTCAGGGATTCCTAAATACTTAAGTTTCAATAGTAAAAAATGTCTAATTGTAATTAGTCTTTTTTCATGTGATGTGATTATTCTCATTTTTCTCTTTTATTCTAATAGGGAGTTCAGAACATTATATTTTAAACCAAGATGGTTCACTAAGAGCCGACGGCATTGCTGAATGTGATGCGTTGGAAGTGCAAACATCTAAAAAGCGGAAGCTAAATTTTCAAGAACCGTCTGTAGTGCTAAAGGCAAATACAATTTCAGAACCGCTTCGTCCTAGAAATAATCAACCACTTGAAAAGGATAATTTTAACAGATATGAGAAACCCCTGTTGTTTCCACATGTAAGTTGTTTCAGATGGTTTTTAGATTGTAGAAAAAAAATATATAAGAGAAAATATAGATTAGGTGATATCCACTAGTAGTACTCTACTTAATTTTTACTGTGTATAATTTCTTTAAGGTGTAAAACATACTTTGATTGGTTATAAATATTTATAATAATATGCTTATAGGGATTGAAGAATTATTTAAAGACTGACGTTCAGGGACTCACTGTGATTCTCCAGGGTGAAACCCTCAACAGAAGTTCCCGTCGAAACTTGGTACAAAGTGTTGTGAATTATTTGTTTCAGAACTTTTCAATTGATCATGAGTAAGTAATCAAAAGTTGTTTTGTTAATTCGAGTCATGTTATTGAGTTAGTCAATTACTTGACTAATATATTACATTTTTATAGGATCAAAAAGGAAATTTTCGTTTAAGCGGCCGCGGAAATTGTCCGGGAGTATCCCAGCGAAAGGGAAGGTCGACGCCCCCATTCAATATGAGTCTATGTGCTGACAGCGCCGTGTATGAGCCTATGCGCTGTGTATAAGCATAGGGAATAGTCTCATTCAGAGCGCTGTTAGCACATAGACTCATATTGAATGGAGTCGTCGAGGTATTTACTTTGTGCTGGGAAACCGAAAACGAGTACAACTGCAAAAACTCCACATAGAGGAAAATTTTACAGCCGGTACAATAACTTAAAGCACAGATTAGGCAGTATAAACAAAACTAATGTTGTCATTGAAGACGAAAACATGCAAGGTACGTGAATATAAATCATTACTTAATTCCCACATTTTTTGAAAGATATAATTCTACTCTTATAATGTCCGTAGATGAGGAAAGTTGTTAAGACGATCCTACACTAACATCGTCAGAACGGTCAACAGCCTATCAATTTCCAAAAAACCCTGTAGGTTCACCTGAGACACAAGCAGACAATTGGCGCATTTTCATTCAGGAGCGAGCAAAGTTTTTGGAATCCCATGATATTTCTGAGTACTTGCAGGAATTTTCTGTTTTACGTACTCAGTTCGGCTATAAATTACTACTTGGAGATTTTGAACTGCGTTACAGCAAGGAGAGTTCTGCCTTGTATAGAATATGGGAATATTTAGCTCCTGCTATCTTGTCGATTGGCAAAAGAACAGGAGATATGCCTACTGATATTGAAAACCCAAATAATACAGAATTTTCAATGTGATTTTTAATATAAACGTTTATCTAATATTATTTCTTATCTTTATGTGGAGTCTACTATCAGTTAAAAAATTTAATTTTTAGATTCATGGATACTAAAGTATATTTCTTTATTATTTAATCCAGGCTCACTTCGCAACGTAAAAAGAAAGTCGAATTTCAAACCATCGCAGCAAGAGATGATATAAGCGTTTTTTTCTGCATGTTCATGTAAGCTTTACTGACTGATTAAGGTATCTGTATCTTTTCTCTTATTTGTACAATAATTAATTATTTCCATACGCAGGATGGAACACGTGTCGATGAGGAACTCAAGCGCCGAAGCAACATCGCTATAGACCGTGGGGACACCTCACAACCATTTATTTTGGCTGTTGGAAATGATCTGGACAATTTGACTGAGCTTTACGTCTACATAGATGGAATCAAATATTGTATGGACATTTTCTTCAAGCATTGGGCGTGTGCTTCAAATGTTTCCAAGCATTAAACGCACAGTATCCCAGTACTGATCAACAAATATGGAAATTCCTTCAGATATACGTGTATAATATCCACACCGATTTCGACGTAAGTAGTAGTTCGTAGGAAGAGGCCGCAGCTGAATTGTGCATCGTAGAACCTCGTTTAAAGTATGTTTTTTCAACAATATTATTCAGGAAGTATTTTATTTTTAGAGTACTAAAGTTATCAGTAAACTCGCCTTTGATGTCAATATTAATATAGGTACTTGCTGCATTAATTAGTACAATTATTCTTTCTTTGTATACAGAAATCTCTTTTGAGACGGACATCTACAAAAACAAAAGAGTCTACAAAAACGTAATCCGCAGAAGAAGTGCTCACGTAAAGATTAGACTGAATTGAAGTCCATTTTGAACTGACACTTATATAGTGGTTTGCAGGTATATTCACAATTGCGTGCTGCGAATTACCTATTGTCGAACATTTTTACATTCTCATCTAGAGAAGGTATTAGATTTGTGTAAAATTTGTCCCCCCCCCCCCCCCCCGGTTTTTGACAAATGTCCACGTTTTGAGACCCCCTGAACCCAAAAAACAGGTTTTTACGAATGTGTCTGTCTGTGTATGTGTGTATGTGTGTATGTGTGTATGTGGGTGGTGATGTATGTAGATTTTTAGTCTTTTAGCACGATAACTTTCGAAAGAATTGACAGATTGAATTGGGCTTTGGTATACTCTTCAATTATCCTAAAATGAAGGTCAAGTTCGTTAGCCAGCCATTTTGGATAAAAATTCAAAAAGTGAGAGCATTTTGAAAATTTTTCAGACCATTTTTTCTCAAAGTTTGAAAATTATATGTACGGCCGCTCATAGAAATCGAAAATTCAAACAATTTATTCCAATGACATTTTTCGATAAAATGAAAATTTTCAGGGTTACAGCATTTGCAAAATCCAAAATAAGAAACGAAAATTAACATATTCAGTCGAAAAACGCACGATACGAAAAAAAGTCAAGAGAAGAAAAATTTTTCTTTTTGCACGCCCTACAAGATTATCTCAACGACTTTTTGAATTTTCTCGAAAAATCGAAAATTCACATTTTTATTGCACAAAAAATAATTAAAAATCCAAAAATGTAATTTTGCGGCCAAACTATGCAAGATAGGACGAATGATGATTGAACAAAGTTTGTGTGTAAAAAAAAGATCTACAAATTTGTTATTGAACACTTTTTGATAGGATGTGCAGTTTTTGTTTTATTCGTAAGAAATTACATTGACAGTGAAAAAATCAGCCCGATAAGTGGGCACATTCTCATCAAAACTTTGCTTATTCCATTTCTTTTTTATCTCGTGTGTTTTTTTACAATATTTAATTGTTTTTGTGTTTTCAATACTATTTCTAACCATTATAACAATAAAATAATCATCATTAATGCTCATGGTACTTGAAAATTTGTATTTTTACATTCTCATCTAGAGAAGGTATTAGATTTGTGTAAAATTTACCCCCCCCCCCCCCCCGGTTTTTGTGAAATGTCCATTTTTCAATAATCATTCAAAAATTGATCATATATATGTTCCAAAAACAACTTAGATACTTTTTTTCGCCCCTTTTCAGATAGTTGGAGAAATCTTTCTGATTGTATGATTAATTAGAAAGATACAGAAATGTACGCTGAAGTGAAGGAATTTCCTTCTTCATTTTAAAGCAAATACAAATTTAGTCATTTTTATCTGAAGAACATAGAAAATAACATATTGTAATTGCGAACTGCGACAACCAAATCGCGCGCCGTGATCGCGCTCAAACTTTTGAGTTTATACATTAAACGATGAACAGAAACGAGAGTAAAGCGCAAGTTTTACATTATTTTTAAACTAAATATTGAGCGCGAAGCGCGAGTGTCTTGATGAGAATGTGTTCCTTAAGGTCGATAGAACCTTAAGTGAATTAGTTTCTCTTTCTATGTAAAACGTACATAATTAAACCAGAAGCAGGTCATATCGATGAAGCTAACTAAGAGAGTGTTAGCCCGCGAAGCGCGAAATAGCGAGCACATGAAGTACGAAAACCCTGAGGAACCGAGCTTAAAGCGTCAGGCAAATGTGTCCGAGCGCGTAGCGCGAGGTAAATATATTATCGAGTGCAAAGCGCGAGATGAATGCTTAATCGAGCGTGAAGCGCGAGATTCAACAGGTGCGCGCCCTAGGCGCGCTCAAACTTGCGAGCGAAGCGGGCAGATTTTTTAAAGTATGAACACATTCGTAGAAAATTTTCTATCAAAAGAGATTACAAAAGGAAGAATAGTAGGTTAGTCTGTAACTACAATGCAGGTCCATAGGAGGCACCATGGTTGGTCGTTAGGAAAGTGTAGGAGTAGGGAGAAGGGTAGGTCAGTTGAATTTCGGCAGTCGGATCAGGCGGACGTGAAAATGCATATCTGGATCTTTTTCGTTTATGTTAATTAATACACTTAGTTATTGGTATTTCTCGAGTTTCTTTGTGTTCCAAACCTCAATCCTACAATTTTGGGGATTCTTCCGGGATGAGGGTCCTGGAAAGCAGGGGAAAGTGAAGGTGACAAAGGAAAGCAGTGAAAAAGTGAAAGTGAAGCGACTCCATGACGAGAAAAGTAAGTGTAGTGCAGTAAATAGAAATATTTAAAATTAGAAACAAGAGCAATGAGGAGATAGTGTGAACGTTAAAAGGTTATGTGACAAAAGCGACAGTAAAGTGAAGTGGAATGGAATACTAATTACGCCAAAATAGTGAAGCCAAAGCAACGAGAGCAAAGAGGAAAGCTAAGTGGAAAGTGAAGTGAATAGAAAAGTTGAAAACTGGTGAAACCATTTTGCGGGTAATGCTAACTCGGCTACAAGTTCGAGCCAGCCAGAAACTTCCGGAAAATTCCTACAACGAAAAACGAGATACCGAAAAGGTAGGAGAAAACTGCCCCACTACAGGCAACGAGGAGAGCAGAGCGAGGGGGTCCAATATAAGTGGTAGGGGAAGCCAGGGTCCTGTGGACGACCCCACCAGTGGAGAAAGCGAGGGATGAAGTGGGGAGAAGCACCGAGGATGAACTGCACTTGACGTTAAGAGAACTGAAGAAAAACAAATCTAACGATGTCGCACGAGGCTGCAGAAGCAACTGAGGCAAGTGAGCACCTCTAACTCAATTGCACCAGCCTCCCAAGCTCATCAACATGGACTCAACTTTCGAGATCTTGAGGACACGATTCATAAATTTTACCGAAAGGAAAGGAAAGGAAAGCGTGCCTATGCAGTAAAGGCACAATAACTGACTGGAGATCCCTAAAAGAAGGTTTGCGAGAGGAATTCGGTATCGAAATGGACAGCTGCGACCTTCACGAAGTTATGAGTACGAAGAAGAAGCTACCCACAGAATCTTTCAAGGAGTACCTGTTAGATATGAGGGCGCTCGGAAGTAAGGGAAAAATGTCCGATGCGACAATAATCAAATATGTGATAAAGGGAATCAACGATTCGCCAGTGAATAAAGCAGCACTGTATGGAAAGCGGACGATGGGCGAATTCAAACGAACATTGGAGGACTACGAAGAAATGAAAGAGCAAATGAAGGCAGAGAAGAAGGCTCAGTCGAAAGAGGAAAGACAAGGAGAGGGGATGAGGAGACAGAGAAGCGAAGCGCCAGAGGGAACCCAGAGAAAGGCAAGGCAGATGTTTCAACTTTGGTGGGTTCATACACTCAAAATTCGAGTGTAAACACCGTGAGCGAGGTGCACGATGTTTCAGCTGTAACCGATTTGGACATCTCGCGACAGCTTGTGATCAACCGCGTAAAAATTCTTCAAGGCCAGCTGACAGTGCATCGAGGTCTGAATCGAGTGTAAAGATGTTACGAGAAAATATCGAGCAATGAGAAACTGCAGAGAAGAAAGCAAAGGTGGAAGAGGACCCGTGTCGTGTGTACAAGGAAATCAAGGTGAACGGGACGTCTATTGTTTTCCAGTTGGATCTTGGCAGTGACGTTCACTTGATAAACTATGACGTCTATCAATCAATTGGATCGCCAGAGATGGACAGCAGGCCGAAGATTCTTGGATGAGTTTCAGGCGAGGATCAACTGACGACGTTCGGGAGTTTTATAGCGAAGGTGGAGCTGGATGGTAATATGTATGATTTTCGTTTCCATGTCATAAAGAAACAGGAGTTTAGAGCACTAATAGGCAATAGTTTACTAAGAGTAGCTAGATTAGAAGTTGAGGGTCCGACTGCACGCGTAATAAAATTTCCGGATGACGAGCAAAATGTTGTGCATTGTGTGTAGGACATTGCGGAGCCGTATAAAGATGTTTATAGTCATCTGACAGGAGAAAGTAGGGCCAGAATAGCGAAGATAGTAGAAAATTTTTGTCCATTAGGTAATAAGGAAACGCCAGTAAGAATGAAGTTGATAGTCAAGGATGAAGTTCCTGTAAATCAGGGCCCGCGGCGCTTGCCTCTAGTTGAAGAGAGAATCGTTGAGAAACAAGTGGAAGAATGGTTGGCACAGGGAAATTTGCTGGGGATACCTTTCAAAATAATGACGGACTGTTCCGCATTCAAGCTTACCATGGAAAAGAAGCATTTAATTCCACGAGTTGCGAGATGGGCTCCTCAACTCCAGGAATTTGACTGCACTATTGAACATCGTTCAGGCACAAGAATGCGCCACGCGAATGCTCTCAGTCGAAATCCAGTAGTGCTGCAAGTTCAAGACATCATGGTAGAGCGTCTTCGTGTAGCACAAGAGGGGAACGAAAAGATAAGGTTGATAAAGCGGATTCTGAGGGAGCACGGGGAGTACAAAGATTGTGTCGTTGAGGGACATCTTCTCTACAAGGAAAAGGATGGCACCAGGCTGTTGGTTGTACCCAAGGGGATGCTGCTGGAAATAATAAGAAAATCTCATGAGCTGGGACACTTGTGACGGGGTAATTTTTTTATTACCCGTCACTTGAAACTGTCTCGTCCAAGGAAAATTCAAAACATAAAGTAAACGACCCACGAAAACGTTGGAACAAGGGTCACCTCCAAAAACACTACCAGGAAACGCTCAGGGCAATGATTGTTAACGCTTTCCCTTTACTTACTCCTGTTAACCTTGTCTTTTCATGCTTCCTTGGAGTCCCATCCGTCGACGAAACATACTGGGTAAATTGAGAGAAGGCGAAAGAAAGGGGACTCTACGAAATCATGTATATTTAAACACGGGAACCTTCTCCCGCTCAAACCAGAGGCCACCACCGTACGGACGGCCGAGACCGCCGATCAAGCAGAGTAGCAAGCGGGCATGGGGCCCCGACCCAACAACGAGAGAGTGAAGTCTCTCTCTAAACTATATCTCTCACCGGAGTGATACCCAAGCGGTGTAACTATGTATATGTTATTTTGTATATGTAATTTGAATTGGCCACCTGTATTCCGAAGGCTAAAATTATTTGATAATAGCTGTAGGTATCGCTTAACTTGCGATACCTGCCCACGTGATCTCGGTAACGTCTCCTATTGGATAACTGCTTCGATATTTAAAACTCCGACTTTTCTGTATTTCCGTAAGTGGATGAACCAAATTTCTTTACCAAATATCGAAAGATATACCAAAAAGCAAAGGCAGCTCAGAAAGCCCAGGTATAATTTTGTTTACCGGCAAAGTCTATGGTCGCATGGGCTAATCTCCTTAAAGTTCCTTTTTTTTGTTTGCTGGACTAGTTTCTCTCGATTCGCCACGTGTTCCGACCATGGAGTTCGCCACCTCTATTGAGTGCCGCGAGTGTTTTCCGGGGTTTCGCGCATTGTGAATCGAATTTATTTTAGCAAGATCAAAGATGGTCCTTTTCCGTAATATGTCAACTGTAAACTTTGAGCGCTGGGAATTGAATTTAAAGTGGTAAGATGGTGGGTAGTTTTAACCGCAGAGAACCTTATAGGTTAAGTGCCGGAACTATTTTGTACAGTACCTTTTTCTTCTTTCCGTTTGGTGTTTCTGTAGAATAAAAGCTTTACATTTGTTAATCAGTTTAATGGAAATTGTGGCCTTACGGTATTTTTTTTTTTTTACTAAACCCGCCCCTTTCCAAAAATTCGCGTAATGGTACAAGCATGGAATAAGCTCGTATAAGAGATGAAAAATATGTTAAGTTTGTAAAGTTTGATATGCAATGAGTGATATAAGAGTAGGATAACTAGTTGAAAAATACAATGCAGGGTGTGATCCTTTAGGCCCGGGATTTTACCCCCTCGCACACTTTGGCACAAAGAAGACTTGCGAGTTGATAGAAAGAGAGTACTGGATCGACGGATTGAATTCTAAAGTTGACAAGCACATCCAGAACTGTGTCCCGTGTATCTTGGGGAGAAAAAAGCAAGGAAAGCAAGAGGGACTATTACATGCCATACCGAAAGGGGAAGTACCATTGGATACACTTCATATTGATCATGTGGGACCACTACCATCAACCAGGAAGGCATACAAACATCTGCCTACGATAATCGACGGCTTCACGAAGTTCCTATGGATTTTTCCAACTAAATCCACTGGCACTAACGAAGTCATTGAAAAGCTCTAGATTCACCAATAGCGTTTCGGCAACCCACGGAGGATTATCAGTGGCAGAGGCACGGCGTTTACATCAGAAAAATTCGAAGAGTACTGTCGGCAAGAAGGAATAGCACACCACTTAATAACGACCGGTGTTCCAATAGGCAACGGGCAGGTCGAAAGGCAACATCGCACGAGTGAAGAAGTTTTTGTCAAGCTCGGAATTGAAGCACCGCTGAAATGGTACAAACATGTGAGCCGAGTACAGCGTGCTCTAAACTCAACCTTTCAAAGAAGCATTGCAACCTCACCCTTCCAGGTACTTAAGGGTGTGCCAATGCGTAACAAGGAAGATCTGCGGATACAGGAATTGATCCAAGAGTTCAATGAGAATCGCGAAAAAATTCGGACACAAGCAAAGGAGCAAATTTCAAAAGTCCAGGAGGAAAATCGCAAAACGTTCAATAAGAAGCGTAAGGAAGCAACCAAGTATTGCATCGGAAATTTAGTAGCAATCAAAAGAACGCAGTTTGGTCCAGGATTAAAGCTGCGAATCTGCTTTCTTGGTCCTTATCGCATCACTGGGATCAAGCGGAACGACAGGTATGATGTCGAGGAAATAGGCGGTGAGGGTCCCAAGGTGACCTCAAGTTCGGCTGATCAAATGAAACCTTGGACAGGCGTCGACGAAAGCGCATATAATGCAGGCCCATAGTAGGCGCCATGGTTGGTCATTAGGAAAATTTAGGAGTAGGGAGAAGGGTAGGTCAGTTGAATTTCGGCAGTCGGATCACGCGGACGTGAAAATGTATACCTGGATCTTTTTCGTTTATGTTAATTAATAAACTTAGTTATTGGTATTTCTCGAGATTCTTTGTGTTCCAATCCTCAATCCCACATTACTTTTATGTTTTAAATTGTTAATATTTCAACACCGATAATGTAATTTTATTCGTTTTAGTTGTTTTTATTTGTCTTCAGTTGTTTTGAGTTCATTGTCAAAAATGCGATGCCACTTGTGCCAATGTATGGGTGATTCTCCACAGACAGGGAACTTTTGGCAAGGGCAACTTTTTTTGGAAAAATTTTTCAAAAATTTTTTTTTTCATAATGTTTGGGTTCATTGGCCTTTAAGGAAGGGGCCCTATAAATTATTCACGCTTAATTCTTACTTGAAGGACCTGTAGCACATAAAAACGTTTTCAATTTTTGATTTTGCGGGTGATTTTCTCTGATGGTATGTAAAGTAAAACAATACTGTAAAATATTCACACATTAAACGTAACATGGCAGGGAAGAATAGTTTTCTTTAAAAAATTCAAAGTTTTTCCAAAATTATATATTTTTTTCAAATTTGAAATTTTTTTTCAAATTAGATTTTTCTTACATTTCTCTTACATTTATCAACTAATTCTCGATTGACGTTAATTTTTAATAAAATTATTTGGAAGAGGGCTTCGATTAGCTCCATTTCGTCCCTGACAGCGAAAAACCGGTTATGGTATCCGATGTTACGGTAACCGAAAACCATACAAAATTACTTTTTACGCTTTGAAAACAAAAGTAATTAATAAATTCTCCTGACAAAAACTCCTTTATTATTTGCTACACGGAATTGTCATCTTTTCATTGATATTTATTACGAAATATGAAAGTTCTTATCAGGTACGGTATCCGATACTAATAAAAATACGCTACATTTTAGGTTACATTCTTTCACTTTGCAAAAAAAGTTCTTACTTTTTTGTTATGAAGTTTTGACGAATGAGTAGTGTGACGTTTGTTCGAGATATTGTGAGAAGATAAGACTTTAAAAATGATCAAAAGTTGATGAAAGGTATGGGAGATTCGTTTACCGTAACCATCGGAAACATTTAGGGAGACACGTGTACAATTAAATTTTCTCTTCTGATATATCAAATAAATTAAAATATTTGTTATGAATTTGATAGGTTTTGAGTCAAACTTTCGAACTATCAATTATAATTTCAAAGATAATTCACTATGTATTAAATACACGTCTCTAAACTTGGCGCCATGTACGTAGAGACATCCCAAAAAGGCATTTTTTGAGTATTTGGGAGCATTTTGCTAAGACATACGATGATGTGACTTGATTTTTCTTTACGGAGGTCTTGTATCATCCTAAAATGAAGAAGTTAGCCAAGTTTTATAAAGAAACACTACTTACTTTAGTTACTAGAGATCCGAGACACAAAAGTGCCCTGTATGTGGAGAATCACCCGTATATGTGATAAGTCTTTGAAATGTTTAATAACTCACTGGCTCACATTTCATAATCTTCGTGAAAGCAGCCTTTTTTTGAACACAGTTTTAGGTTACAGCGAAATTTGTTCAGCTAATCACTATTGCAGAATTTGTAAATTACACAAATTGGAAGATCAATATACTCGTACTCGTTCTGACAATATCGCTCTGAGAACCGAACTAAATTACGACGTCTACATTAAAACTAATAACTTTTCAGAAACTGGAATTAAAGAGACCAATAATATTTGGTCTTTTCGTACCAGAAAATAATGTTTACTGGGAATTAATTATCAAGATAAGGAGTATGGTATTTTATCTTTGTTACTTTCAAAGCAGTTTGACACTGAATGTATTGCTTATTTGGAGCAATTAATTTCTGATCATCATTTCATGACTCACTATCCACTCGTTATAAAAAAGATGGGACCACCCTCGCATATAGAATCAATCAGATCCGAATCGAAGTACAGAGAACAGAAAGCAACAACTAACTCTGTTTCATCGAGAATTAATATCTGTGAAACAATTGGCATGTAACAAAAGTTAATGCTTGCAAATAGATTACATTTGCACAGAGGATTCGAACCTAGTTTTTCAAGTGGACGTTTAGAAGAGTTAAACACGAAAACGTACAGCGCATTATCGGCAGCGACTAGCGAAACCTCAGAAGACTACCTGGCGGCTCTCAGTGTACGGGTCTTTAATACAGAGTATGAACCTAATTTCATAGTAGTAATCAATCTTGGCGATGAACTTCCGATATTTGGGCAAATCAAAGAAATTTTGACTTCTCATCGAACCGAAGATGTATTGCTTTTCTGTACCATTTTGGAAACAATGTCATTCTATGAACATTTCTTCGCTTACGAGGTTGTTCAAACTAAAAGACGTCGGTTTGTTAAGCAAATAGATTTGCATAAGTATCGTCCGGTACTTAGGTATAAACTCTCCAATGGTAGAATGTACGTCGTCTCAGACTGTGACGAATGATGATTTAAAAAAAAATTGTATTTTCATTTTCAATACAAATTTTGAATTGTTCACTACTTTTTACGAAACTAATTTGTATTTATTCATCATATCTATGTATATTATACTCTTAATCTGAATTAGTCATTTTGACTGAGCTATCAATGTAATGTCGAACAAAATGAATTATTTTATTCATTTCAATCGAAATTACATTGTTTAGTCAGTCAAACTGATTCATTTTAAATTAAGAATATAATTGTAAACAGATCCTAGTACCGCATAGATAGTAATTTAAAACATAAATATAAGATATTACTGCTTGAAATTGTATATAAATAACAGTAGTATTCTAGATAATTAACTTTATCATCCTAGATATTTCACATTGATATCTGAGTTTTTTAAATGTAATAGCAAGGATATTAAACATCATTATCCAAGATGGCTCTAAGGCATAACAATCACAATGCTGATGGATTTTTTGCAACAT
The DNA here is from genome assembly GCA_932178445.1 of Andricus quercusramuli. NCBI lineage: Eukaryota > Metazoa > Arthropoda > Insecta > Hymenoptera > Cynipidae > Andricus > Andricus quercusramuli. The sequence continues at coordinate 74,199 of CAKNXH010058440.1, read as the reverse complement.
TGCGAATGCCTGCAGACAGGCTCTCAGGTATTGTATTGTGTATTTTGTTTCGTCTAAGTACTGAGTCATATTTGCTCCATTTCATTTATTGCTTCCTTCACGTTTACCTGTTGCTTGTCTAATTGGAAAATAAACTGAAATTAAATGAGATAGTTAATTCACACTTGGAAATTTAATTAACTGTCTAATAGGCAAGTTTAAAGTTTCATAAGCAATAAAGGAACAATAATAAATGCAACAATACTGGTTTTGAAAAAAAATTAACGACATGGATTAATACGCTACTGCACTGAGCATCTCGGGGTAATCAAATGGTAGTCACGCGTTCGCGGTCTAATTATCTCAGCAGAAAAATGGATAATCGTGAAAATAAAGGTAATACGTCCCGTAACAGATATTTAGGGATGAGCTCCATCGACGATAGGACAATACGACCTGCAACTGGGGGGGGGGGGGGATTTTAGAATGTGGAGTCAACACAACTTTCGAACATGGATGGTGCTCTCGTTCAAGCGTGACAGAGTTCGGAAAAATTTAATGCCCCAGAAACTAGCCCCACCCATGCTACAGTCCTGGTGATATCGCGACTTCTGCGGGATCTATAACTTCAACTGTGACTTCTGCTACTGTATAATCCAATATTCTATGCGTCGACAATTTAGTAAGAACGTCACCACCGGTTTCGTGCACAGGGACGATTCCAAAAACCACTTTTCCGACCATAACACAAAGTAACACCTCGGCAGACACTACTACGGATTCCACTGCCCAGGCACAATTGTTAACTCTTCCTGTTCTACAGAGATTAGGGACATTTTATCGACTCCTGCTAATAGAGATGTGCACCGCGAACATTTATCAGCTTTCCGTGAACTGGCCGAAGGAATGATCTTATCATTTGGAAGAGATACAAATTTTGAAGCAACGGGTCCCGAGTGGGACCACACGGCAGATTTGAATCCACGTGGTCATTTCGTAACGCCTCACGACTATTCACGTCATTAACTACAGTTAATGACCGATCTGCAAAGGTCACATTTAGTATACAACGGCGCCAAGCCGTCACTTCATTGCATCAAGCACCACCAATCCCTCCTCTCATGAATAGGAGTTTACCTCATCTTCCTAGCTCTCCATCACTAGTTTCCGGCTTATCTTCACGGAACGTTTCCCCGGAAACGGCCTCGCACGGTACTCCCTCTCCTGAGCCGATATATGCGAAAGTAAAAGCCGCTAGGCTGGCCAACAGCGAAACCTACAACCTGATCAGGTGTATCTGGTCCCACCTGTTCATGATTCTCGTAGATATGGTGATCAATACCATCTATTTCCCGCAAATACACCACAAGCCGAAAATATTGGCCTGGTGATTGGTTTCTCGAGTCCTGCACATCCGCAGTTGACATTTCCAACCCCTGCATACTATGTTGATCGACAATCACCTTCACACTACAGTAATAATTCTACTCCACCCATCTTACATAATAGTGATCCATGCCAACATACTCATTCACACACGAACTATCCTCGTCTTCCTCAGCAACAACTTCCTTAACAATATAGTTATCCTAATCCATATTAAGCCTACCTTCAACCTCGAATGCCCCCACCATGCTTCCGCTACGATCCCCATATTTCAAAGCGAATGTATCACTGGAATTTGTCCTTTCCCAGTGGAAATCTCACGGCTGCAGAGTTCTTGGATCATTGCAAGAGAAGAACCACTGTTACAGACATTAATATGGAGGATTTGTTGGTTTATATCGTAGATCTCTTGAAAGACAAGGCATATACTTGGTATCATTTGTACAAGCACACGTAGTATGATTGGTTTAGTTTTTCATATGCCTTCAAGACTTTTTTTGGCAGCCTGACTAACGATGCCGATTTGTTGGAAGAAAAAGCTCTCATGGAGCAGAAGGATAATGAGACTCTTCTGGACTTTGCGTTGAGACATCAAGCTAGTTACGGCAGGGTGCGATTGTGGCTATCCGAATATTGGCAAATTGAGAAGATCTTGACTAGAATGAGGGCAGATGTACAAAGAGCCTTTTTACCTTGGATGTCCGAACGTATGCAGAATTGCTTGAACATCTTTCTAAGCTAAACAAAATACAAACCAAAGCCACCTAGGCAAGAAAACGGTCTAATCGCGAGCAGACGACGCGAACTAGAACTCGCCTCGCATATATCCAAGACGAGGAAAAATTCGAGATGGTTGAAGAGGCTTTTCATGAAGACTTAGGGGGGGGGGTGACTTTCCTGAATTAACTCAACTTTCACGTCTTGCTGGTATCGATGTTTAAATCGATGAATCGAAAGTAAAACAATGATGCAAAAACATCAATACGGTACAGGTCAACAAGTCTGTCAAAGTCCATCCAGGGGTCGTGATCACGCAATGAATCTCAATTTTGAGGAGCACCGATCACCAAGGAATGAATGTTTTGAGATAAATGCTCGCGTTCGGAGCAAAAAGTCGGAATTTTATAATGATTAATTGGCAAAGAACGGGTTAATGAATTTAAGCGAAGACGGAAATGAATCTTATTCGAATGCAATGAATCTACTAATTGAGGAGCGTGAATCGAATATAGAGTTACCGGGGAATTCGCCTGGTAAAAATAAAATGGATTGCGCGCAGTACATACTTAGTACCCGCGATGCCAACGGTACACTAAGTTCGAATATTGATGCTGATGATAGAACTGCTGCAAAGAGGAAAGCCTCGGTTGTAGGGTCTATTCTTGATGCCGACATTGAGTTAGAGATTGCTCCTCATGTCGTTACCGAAACCGACGGACTTATGAAATCAGGTATTGAGAAACCCAAAACAGAGATTGATTAGATGGAGAGATTAATTAATAAATCTAATGATTCAAATGAATCAAAAAATGGGGTTGCAACACATGCTACTCAGATCACGAGTAACACGATGAATCTTTTAGAAGAGCGCGAAAGTGAGATCAAAACCATTGACAACTTCATTGATTTGAACGAACCCATTTTAAGTAACGTGATGAATCGATTAGAAGAGCAAGAAAAGGTTATCTCAGGTAGAGTTCTGGATAGAGATGTATTCTGTTTAGATGTAGAATTAGACAATAAGGTTAATTACGTCAGCAAAGACACTTCAGATGATTTAAGTGATATTGATTTTAATAAGTCACATGATTACTTGGGAAGAATCGACTGCCCAATTGTTCGGGGTCGAAATAATTAATATTTTTCAGCCGAGCCTTCTAGTAAAGATAAAGTTTTTCATAAGGCTCAACCGAATATTCCTTTCGTCTACATTGCACAAAACATTCGCGAAGGGCACGCGTCTTAAGATGCGTGGAACCTGACCCTTTGCATCCGGATTTGGTCGCTATGGACGAAGAACGAAGGAGAGAAGAGCGCGTTCTGACGTCGGAGTTTGACTCAGGTTTCAAGGAGAGTGACTTTGTTATCTCAGAGTGTGAATGGTCAGACGATGAGTGTGATTGTGAAAGCAAACCGATGAACTCTCAAGTAGAGGAAACGCATTTTTTCAGGATACAAACAGTAACCATTGCAGGCAAAAGGTATAACTTCCGATATCAACACGCCAGATAAATCCCGATACATTCCTGCTGTTTTATTATCCAAGCCACTATCCCCCGGCTTAATACACAGACTGACGCAACGAAAATATTTTATTAAAGGCACGGGACTGAACCCTCCGAAAGAATCTGCCGAGTTTCGGATAGACATTTATATAATGGGACAAATTGTCCACGGAATAATCGACTGTGGTAGTGGCCGTTCTTATATCTCGTCCAAATTGTACGAGAAATGTATAGCGTTAAAATCTGGTGAAAATTAGCTTATTCACAAATACCAGTAGAGGAAAATTAAAAATCAATTACAGCATTCACAGACCCTGGAAAAGGCATGTATCAATTTAAAAGGATGCCATTTGGTTTAACCAATGCTCCAGCCACTTTCCAGAGACTGATGGACAAAATCATCACTCCAGATTTAAAGCCAAACGTTTTTTGTTACAGAAAATTCATCCTACACTTTGCTGAAACAATAGAACCAATGAACAGATTACTGGAAAAAGATAAACCATGGGATTGGGAATTAGAACAAGATGAGGCTTTCCAACAAATTGAAGACCTTTTAACTTCAGCATCTATATTAACCTGCCCAGATTTTACTCAAATCTTCCTACTCGAAACTGATGCGAGTAATACGCGAGGGGTCGACCACTCGGATATTCCTCGTACACTCACTCAATATTCCCATATATTCTTTCAGTATTCCCAGATATTCTTCATATTCATGATATTCTTTATATTCCCAAATATTCTTCATATTCTTTATATTCCCAAATATTCCCTCATATTCCTACATATTCCCACATATTCCGAAGTATTCCTAAATATTCACAAATATTCTGAAATATTATATTCCCCAATTTTCAGATTCTTCCCTTCCGTTCACCGATTGTATTCGTATAGCATCCTATAGCTTTTTATCTGGAACCTTTGCCGATGTTTAGTCATAGTTGAGGTCAGAGTCAGTGATGCGCAAGCGCCAATCTAGTCATGATCTTTAATTGACGTGTGATCGTATCAGTACATTAATAAAAAGGAAATTTTCGCTTTATTTTGTAAAAAGCATGCACTTATACACTTATAGTGTTGCGATTTAAAATATATCTACCAGTCTGTTGATAATTTCTGTATTGGATTATATAGATTTTCGGAAACACAACCATACAATAAATAACACTTTTTAGGTTATTTTTAGGTTATGATCTAGAAAATATGAGCAATTTCATGGTAAGCTTGATAACAGATGGAAAGAAGAACAGCCAAGACAAGAATCACGGACAGAGATATACAAGTGATATCAAATTGATGGCACGCTATAATATTCCAAGTTGGAGGACCGAAACAGTACAACTTGTTAAGGAACAATCTTCCCGGTTCACTACCATCAATAACATGTTTAAAGCGTGTTTACGGTCATAATAAACAAATTCCAAGGGAATGTGAGATACGCTTCGACCAGTTGTCCAAGTTTCTTTCTACAAGAGGCTACCCAAAGAAAATATGGATCAGCGAAGATGGAACCAGAATCATACGTCGAGCACAATATGACACAGCTACTAATCAGATCGTTGGTTTTGTTCCCAATCTTAATTCTGAAGGATTACCAAAAATTGGATCGTTTTCAGCTAATTCAGCAGCACAGATACGCAGCTATTTTAAAAAGTAATCACTAAGTAATTATGCCTATTGTACCATGGCGCAACCTTTGTGTGACAAAGCTCCTACCTTTTGCGTTGCACTATTTGGAAGCAACAACAAGTTTCAAGCTGTTGATGTGGCTAATAGATGGAAGTGGATGTCTAAGGAAGCTAAGAAATATGGTATTTCCATTTTGGGCTATTCCTCAGACGGCGATACTCGACTTTTGGGTAGTATGCGGAAATACACCTTTTCCATCGAACAATCAGGTAAGTGGTCTTCGAGGTGGCCATGTTTCAAAGCTTGCGAGTTAAGTTCCACGATTTGTGTGCAAGATCACATTCATATTGGTACCAAATTAAGAACTAGATTTTTAAAGGCTTCTATATTATTACCTTTAGGTGATTTCCTAGTTTCACCTGCGCATGTCAGAGACCTAATAAGGAGAATTAGCAAAGATCAACATAATCTCTGTGAAACAGACTTGAATGGTATGGATAAAATGAATTTCAGATCAATGGAAAAGACGTATCAAGAAAATGTCGGAAATCTGTTGAATGATCATATTGCTGGAAGCACTGGTACTGCTACTTATCTAGTAATGAGCAGAGTTATCATTTCCTCCTACATGGACAAAACTTTGCGTCCAGAAAAAAGAATTTTCCTTACTTGGCGATGGATATTTTTTCTTCGATTGTGGCGATAGTGGCTTAAAGATAATGGCTATTTACTTAAAGAAAATTTTCTGACGACCAACACTTACATGTGCATTGAGATAAATGGCCATACACTCATTCAAGTCATTAATGCACTCCGCGCCACACAAGAGGATTTTCTTTTTCTACCTTGGTTGTACAGCAGCCAAAGTTGTGAACAATTCTTTCGCTGTGCAAGATCGATGACTTCCACCTTGTCAACTGTTGTCAATTTCACAATGCTAGAACCCTTACACCGTATCCGTCGAATTTAGTTTCAAGCTGAAACGGAAGTTACTCTTGGTGATAAATATTCATTTCCATCTAGTCATCGCTCATCGAAGACTCAATCTGAAGAATCTAAACTGTTTATATTACCAAATAATGAAAACATCGAAAAAGTAATTTCTGAAGCCAAGTCATTTGCCCTTTTTCGTGCTAAAAGTGTTGGAATGACATTTTCAGAGATTCCGGAACCTGCATTCTCTTTCGAATCTTTTGTATCTGAGCCCGATGTGGACAAAGACGAAGGATGTTTACCAGTATTAACAGACATTAGTAATGACGAATAATTTGAAGAACAGGCTGATATCAATGTAATGGAAACTGAGTGTCAAGATGTATGCGAAGATCTATGCATAGTATCCAGTGGTGCTCTAGGAATTAAAACTTTTGAGAATGTTGATCTTTCACCGAATAGTATACACGTAAAAGTCTTGGATGATCTTCAGGTCCCAGTGATTATAAAGCAAACAGCATTATGTTATCTCTTCAATAAAGATGGCACAAAACTGAGCAGTGACCGATTACAACGAGTAAAGGCTCCTAAAGTTGAGGGATCTTTTAATACTTCATATCCGGAAAAGGCGTCAATAACGAGAGAAGAAACCGTATACGACGATGACTGGTGTGTTTTTTCAACAAGCGATACAAAATCATTTCTAATTCGGAGAGTGTTAGATTTTGGTCATATAATAATAATAATAATAATAAATCTTTATTGAGTTCGTAACAAGAATGATATGTATATGGCAGACAGAGTTAACATAAGAACTCAGAGAGCGAGGTACAGCTTAAAGCTGCTTTCAAACTGAAATACATCGAAATACAAAAGTGGAAATACATCGAGGGAGTTGCAATATTCCAAATATTCAGCACCTGCCCAAGGACCTAAAGAAGGAAAAGGTGTAGGTTGTCAATCTGAAAATAATTAATTACTTCAGCCTGATTTTACGTTTTTGCTTGGCTATCACAACATATCGTAATACGTATGTACTATTCCTCGTCCTCGAGTACTAAACGGTTCTCTTACTGTTGATAAAGGACTTTTTTCAAAAATTGTATCAATGTTTAATGCTTTTAAGAAGAAGCGATAAGTTTACGTCATACGTGATATTAAACTGTAAGTTTAGTACATATAACATGTATGTATATATATGTAATTTAATATGCATAATTTAAATATATTCCGAAATATTCTCCCATATTCCATCATATTCCCTCATATTCCCTCATATTCTCTCATATTCCCTCATACTCCTACATATTCCTTCATATTCCAATATTCTTTATATTCCTTGTATTCTCAAATATTCCGATGTACACGAAAAATCAGAGTGGTCGACCCCTCGGTAATACGGGGTTAGGAGCCGTACTTACACAAACAATCGACGGTGTAAATTACGTAATCGCTTACGCGAGTAGAAGCCTAAACGGTGCGGAATCTCGTTAGTCGGCATCTGAAAAAGAATGCCTAGCGGTAGTTTGGGCCATACGAAAATGTAGGCCATATTTAGAAGTTTACAGCTCTAAAGTAATCACGGACCACTTAGCGTTTAAGTGACTCCATAACCTAAAAAACCTAACTGGCTGATTAGCCAGATGGGCATTAGAATCACTAGAATATGACTACGAATTCATATACCGTGAAGGTACCTCAAATTTAGTCCCCGATGCTCTCTGGAAATCAGGAGAACCAGCAAAAAACATAGCGTTCGCGTTAGCGTGTAGCGCAGAAAAACCAAAAGCGGACGTTAACGACAAAACAGACGAATGGTACTCCACTAAATTCGGACAAGATACAAAAAGACCAGAAGAACACGAAAAATGGCGAATCAGAGATTCGCAACTCTATTTTCACAGAACTGACCCACTAAAATCCACTCTATTACCAGACTCAAACTCTTGGAAATTAGTCGTACCCCAAAGCTTGAGACGTCAAGTTTTATGGGAAAACCACGACGAAACCCAGGCGGGACATTTAGGCTCAGAGAAAACTTACGCGAAAATTTCCGAACATTACTTCTGTCCAGGGGTATATTCGGACGTTATCAATTACGTAAAACACTGCCAGACTTGTCAATGAGTGAAACCGGGTAACCAAAGTAAATTAGGATTAATGGGGAAGAGAATCGTCGAAGAACCATGGACCATGGTAGCAGCTGATATCATGGGACCATTGCCGATTTCCAAAAAGAAAAAAACCAATATATTCTAGTGCTTGTAGACCTATTCACAAAATGGGTCGAAATAATACTGATTAAAAAAGCGAACGGAACAACGATAGAGTCAGAATTTCATAAACGTGTCATTTCGCGTTGGGGAACACCGCGGATTCTTCACACTGATAATGGCACGGCATTTGTAAATAAAATACTAAGTGACTCAACAGAAAAATTCCCAACCGAGCAATACAATAGAACAATTCAACAAATAATTAAAACCTATTTAGATAACGACCACTCTACCTGACGAACATATAGATATCCTACAATTTGCAATTAATACTAGTACAAATTCATTAACACAATGTACCCCTGCGTTCTTAAACTTAGGTCGTGAATTAGAACAACTCCAGTCCCTAAGAAAAAATTTCGAAACCGATAACGAGATAGAATTCCAAAGTGTCGACAAATGGACTGATAGATTAGGAAGATTACAAATTATAAAAGAAGAAGTCCAGAAAAACTTAGATGAAGAAAACAAAAGACAGGCTAATAATTATAACTTCAGGAGAAGACCGTTAGAATTTAAATTAGGAGACAAGGCTTTAAAAAGGGTAACCAAACTGTCTAACAAAGCAGATAAACAGGCAGGTAAGTTATACGACCAATATGAAGGCCCATTTATTATTAAAAAGAAAATCTCCCCAACAATTTACGAATTGAAAAACCTCAAGGGAAAAAGTATTGGGGAATGGAATACCAACGATTCAAATTTAGAAAAAGCTAGCACAGATACTGGTAAATAGCAGTATAAAAACTGACAACTTTAGGTTAAGAACACTTAAAATTAGGCAACGGCAAAAATGGCAAGGGATTAGTAGCATTAAGAATAATAACTCCAAACTCAAAAACTGACTCAATCAGCCCGAAGCGAGTATACCAAAACCCAGAGCAGAAAACTGCCCAGAAATGAAATGGCTGAAGCTGAGAAGAGCAGGAGTGCCGGAAATAAAGATCAAATACCATCCCCACCGCCATGTAAGGCAGATGATCCCAAAGGATAAAAACCAGAATCTCCAAAGAAACTCCGAAAAAATTGAGGAAGAAGAAGAATTGGAGGGAGCCGTGGGCGGAAATCTAGATTGGGTACCGAACCCAGAGGACAACTGGGAGCACTACCCAACATGGAAGGACTGCGAGGGAGGATATGGAAAATTACAGAACCAAAAACCAAAACCAGAAAAATTACAAGACACCATACAACTACAAATCAAACTCTTCAAGTTAAGCCTGAAATAAGCAAAAGAAGCACATAATTTTCATAAAAAAACTACAAGAAAAATACAATCAAAAAGCCAAAGAAGTGGAGAGGGAGGAAATCTAAAACCAAAAAAAGCGCAGACAACAAATAGAATACGAAAGAGACCTGGCGCAACACCATTACAGTGAGGGAAACCCTAGAAAGACGAAGACAAGAAGAAGCAATCATACAAGAAACCAAACAACAAGAAGAGGCCAGAACTATTGAGGAAGAATGGCACCAATACAAAGAAAAGAGCGATATAGAATTAAAAAGAACGTTCCTCGAAATTAAAAAACACCAGCATAAAAAGGAAAACAACTAAGACTCAACAATTTCTAAATAACTTGAGCTATACGTCGTTTTATTTTTTTTTAATCTTAAGTCAAACAATTGTACCTAAAAATGTACCAATAAACAAACTTAACTCGACCATAATTCAACTACAAAATCCCACCCACACACAACTCCAAACGACAAACCTTTTTTTTTTTTTTAAATATATGTACACCAGAGAAGAAACTTAAGGAAAACATAGGGCTAATCCTAAATAATTCAACGACAAACCCGGAGAACTCTAAATTCCAATTTTGCAGAAAAACTATACCGAAACCAATTTATATTGTGCACGACTCGTTTTGTAATATCAGACCTTCCAGGTATAGAGGTATAGACAAAATTACTCAATTCCATACGAGAACGGGAAAACATACTTAAAAGTGGGTTGGGAACATATTAACCGACGAATCCAAAACTTACTCAATATTAACGTGGCTGAAACAAAACCTGAAAGAAAAATAGACGATAGACTAGAACTGGACAGAGAGCTACACTCAACTTTCGGTATACACCCGAACCCCTGCGGCGAGGGGTGGTGTAACAGAATTATTACCATAATGCGGGACTTGGTACGACCCTGCACGAAAGGGTTACCGGGCCGCACACCAGTCGGAACGGAATCCCCCGAGGGGACCCGAAGTCCCGAGCAGCGGCACCTCAGTTGCTCAGTCTTGACTCGTTCGCCTCCCGGAGATATAGTTTCTAGTTTTAAGTGTCGGTTGCTGATCGTCGCCGTTGTCGCCTAATCTGTGCCCACTGTGTCTCACCCGGACTTAACACTCCTCGTGATCCTGGTCGTCTCCTGGAAGAGACTTCCCGATTCCGAATCATCGATCTCAAGGGAATCCGCCACAACTAACTTCGCCTTACCTCTCACTGGAATTACCCGCCAAACTTCGAGCTGGTCAACACATACGTCGAATTGTAAGTCCTAATAAAACAATGTGAGTTTTTTATCACATGATGTCTCATTAATGCGTTCACCCCTTTTCTCGGTATTCCAAATCCTTCTCCTTTTACTGGTAGGCTACTCCGCAATACTACGAATTAAATCAACAACGATTAGTACTGTGAAACCGTGGAACGAAGCTTGCACAATCCTGCCATATAGCAAAGAGTGCATCCACCTATTAACAGTGGTACTTGCACCATGTTTCTCAGCAGAATTGATTTCTAATGTCTTCAACTTAAAAGAAGTTAAGCTAATTGGTCTAAATGAGTTGGCTTCATAGTGGGAGTCTCTCCCCGGCTTTTGTATAAAGATCGCTTTGACCTTCTTCCATGCCACAGAAGTATGTCTCATAGCTACGCAAGCCCTGAAAATGTTACACATTGGTCCCATCAGAACATCCAAACCTTGAATCAACGCCGGGAATGTAATGTCTTCCCCAGCGTCCTTGAATGGGTAGAAACGCCGGATGACCCATCTAATTTTTGATTGTGATCTATCCCGCATTCCATCCTGCAGTCATCTCCATTGGCCATATGTTCTAAGCCAACAGAGATCTCTCCAACAAGTACCCGTACGGAGAAAAAGGTCTAGTTGGGCCAACTAGATGAATCTAGTTACGTGCGTCTAATAAATTTTGGGCACAAGTTTCCTATTAGATTTTGCCGATACGTCGTGCTGTGGCAAATGGTATCCAAAGTGAGATATCTAGTAGCAAGTTGCACCCCACTACTCCTTCACTGCCTTCGTTGCTCCCTTCTACAGCCTTTACCGTCACTGTTCCTGTCTCTGGCCTGCTTGCCTGAGTGTTCGCGTCGCGTCGTCACCTCCAGTTTCTGCCAGCGGCTCGCATTTCCATGTCCCGTGCGCTATTCAGATCATTTATGAAGTTGCAAGAAGCGAGAAACGACGTCTTTTTGTTTTGTTTGTATTCACGTTTATTAAAATGACTCCCGTGACGATTGAGTGGATAATGTGCATGGATTATGGAACCGTTTCTCCTACAAGGCTATATTTCAAGGGAACGTAAACTTTGGTTTTCTTCAGTGTCGCCGCTATGTTGTTTTGAAGATATAATGCTTCAGGCCGTGCGATTTCTTCGTGAAATATAAAATCATATTTTTGGCTAGTGTTTAATAAACGAATTTCAATTTTATTATTCTATGTAAATTTTCAAACCTATCCCAAAGATCCTAAAAACATACTCATTTTCTTTTAAAAAAATCTTTTTCCGAACACTATATGTCTGGTAAATTTGACTGAAAAAAATAGTTAAATTACCTAAAGACGGGCACGTAAACCTTACTCAAGGTTTGCTTCCTTTCATGAGACAGCTGGTTCACTCTGCTAGCCATGGGAATGTTTTATTATTATTATTATTATTATTATTATTATTAAACGATTAAGCCATTTTCCTTTCAAGGTAAGCGTGACTCGCTTGGTTGAAAAATAGTAATGTGAGCAAGGAGGTATAGATTTTTTTAGATTGAACTAGAATGTTCGTGTTATTTATTATATAGCATGTTCTTTCCGCAACACTGCTCCGACCCAGGTAGCTGATCAATCTCTCCGACGATCACCCCAAGTGAAGAGCCTCACAAGGTTGTTCTGTGAGGTTCCCCACTCGGGCCCATTATTATCCAAGGTCTTTTGTTTTAGGCATCATTTACTTTACCTACATTCTTTTTATAAACTATTTGTCGCCACACTTTTTTATCCTGGCATACTTTCTCTAGCTTCCTTCACCTCCATGCATTTTTTCATGCAAGATCTCCTGTTTCTATGGCTTCTTATATCTTTTCGGATTGAGGTCTCATTCACACATTCTATCAATTCTTTCCGCGGTCTGCCTCTGGGCATACTGCCGTATTACTTTACCTTTATACACTTGTTTCGTTAGACGTTCATCTTTCATTCTTTCAACATGTCCGAACCATCTTAAATGATTTCTTTCCCATGTGTCAACTATTGTCTCTTTTGCAACACATTATTTGAGGATTATTTTGTTTCTCACTTTGTCCATTAGTGTTTTCCGGCAAATTGTGCGCAGAGGTTTCATGCCAATCGGGTTAATTTTACTCTTATCCTTTTCTTGGCAGGTCCATGTCTCGCTACCGTATAGCACAGTCGGTACAAATATAAAATTATGTGTTGCCATTTTAGCTTTTTTCGATATATTTTTACTTCTGAGAATAGATCCTGCTCTACCGATAACCTTCTGACCCTCGCTTATGCGTCTATCTAACTATCCATCTATTTTCCCGTCACTAGTGAATAGGGTACTTAGATGTATGTACGTATCAACTTGTTCTAATCTCTCATCATTTAGGACAATGTTGCACATTGTTTTATCATCTTTTCCTTTGAACACTATGATTTTTGTTTTCTTTACGTTAATTTTAAGGTCCATATTCGTCATGCTTGTATTTAGTTTGCTCAACATTCTTCGCAAATCTTCGATTGATTCTGCTATTACAACCTTGTCATCTGCGAAAGCTAACCCACGTACCCTCACTGTTTTGGGATCTACACCTTCTTCGTCGAATAGGGCCATTTTTAGTCACTTGTCCATAAATATGATAAATAGCCATGAGGACATAACGCATCCTTGTTTAACGCCTTGCATAATATCGAACCAGTCACTCAATTTCCCATTAACCCTTACACTTGCTTTGTTACCACAACAAACTCCAGCTGGTCAATTGATCTTATCTTCTGAGAAGTACCTAATCGGATCAGACTTGTCAGTTATCGGTGAAAAGCATATGATCTGATAGGGATGTCTCTGGCGATACATCTCAGTCCCGGAATACTTCGCTAGTGAATATCGATCACAAGATCAGGTCAATATCCTCATAACATCTGGTTGTCACAAAGGTTGGTGTATTTTCGCGAGGCAATTTCGTAAAATCGGTACCTCACTTGCTGTTAAGCCAGATTGGTTTGCTCCGATAGTGCCCTTATGGGCGTTTTACATGGTGCAAAGGGTCCAGTTGGGCCTATCAGATGAATCTGGTTACGAGGATCTAATAAATTTAAGTCAGAAGTTTGGTTACTCGTACTCAATGTCTTGTAAGCCGTCTACCAGTTTCTACCAAAATGTCGAGTTGCGGCAAATGGTGTCAACAGCAAGACATCTAATAGCGATGTATGCCCCACGCCACTTCTTCACTTCCTTCCTTCCTCCCTCCTACACCATTTACCTATCACTATTTCTCCCTTGAGCCTGCTTGCCTAATTGTCGGCGACGACACTTCTAGCCGAGCTTCTAGTTGTTTGCATTTCCGTATCCCGCGCATCATCCTAGCCATTGGCAGAATTGCAAGAAACCAGAAAGACAATTTCTGCATTCTTTTCAACTGCAGACGTATTTTTTGTTGTTTTGACGATCATACTTCAGACCGTGCGATTCCTTCGTGAAATGTAAAATCACACCTTTGGCTAGCGTGGCCGAAGTGAAAACTTGAAAATTCCCAGCCGTCATACAAAACATATCGGGAAATATTCATGTATCCGAAAACACTTGCCTTCTTTCACAAATTCGGAAGTAGCTTCTGTCCAATACTGTACATCCGGTAACTTTTACCAGAAAACTTGTTAAATAATCTAAAAACAGAGATGTAAGCATAACACAACGTCTGCTTACTTTTACTGGACAGCTAGTTACCTGGTCTAACCATGGAAATGTTAGCCGTACTAGATCTCTGGTAACTTATACCAGATGTCTTGTAATGTTAACTAGACAGAGTTCAAATAGTCTATCTGGCGTGTTTAACTAGACAACTTGTTGGTACATATTTTACTAGACTATCGAGTGAAGCTAACCAGGATCCACGTTACCCCAACTAAATGTTTTTTCCGTGTATGGGTGAGCCCGTTGTAAGCCCAAACACAAAATCAAACACCGATCGGCTTTATTAACATAAGTTTCAATAATTAAAAAAAGCGTTCTTACCTCGAAGAATTATTTGGAAAAGCACTTGCGTCAACCATTTTACTGTATCCAGACAACTTACAGTATTATTGTTAATATTTGTTAATAAAATATTACTAATCATTTTTCCACAAGTTCACATATACAAGACGAAATAACATCGGACGATATTGACTATGAGCTTCATAAAGCGGTCGACAGAAGTCTGGTGTATTTTCCTGTACGCCTTTAGCATCTTGGATGTTTCAGTTTAACATCAAAATATATACAAGCCTAATATCTCAAAAAATAGTAGATGTTAGGTGTTCATATATATATAGATATATATATGTATATTTCAATATAAAAAAAGCGTAAAGCAAAATACACCAGACTTCTGTCGACCGCTTTATGA